>JAADYB010000036.1:0-59827 GCA_023338075.1 Phytopythium litorale
AACCGCATTCGCAAACGCTTGATCGAGGGCGTCCCGCTCCGTCCTCGAAAAGCACGGAGCTGGCCGTTCCTTGAGCTGGCGTGTCACCTCGTGCGCTGGCGTCGGCGAAGTTGTGGCTCCGACATTCGCGAGAACTTGCAGGCGCCCAATCGAGCTCGGCACCTTCTCACAGGAGTTGTGGAAATGGTTCCTCATTGCTTCGCAGGTTGCACTCATCGTGTCCCCACAGTAAATACAGGAAACACGAGGCCGCTTGAACTCTCCCGTGTTCTCCGCATCCACGAAGTGCTGCCAGCATTCTGCTGTTCTCTTGCGAGGCGTCCCTGTGCCGAGAGCTGGCAAGCGATCAAGTGGTCCTGAAGATGGCAACAATGCGCGGAGCGCCTCGAGACCAGCCGGGACGAGCCAGAGTTGGCCGCAGTACGCTACCCGGCCCGAGCGCCACCAGGTAAGCAGGGATTTGTGCACTCTCGACGTCCCGAAGCGGTTCGTAGGTCTACACGAGCTCGCCCGTTGCTTGAACCACCCTCAAGAGGGACTTCAAACGTGTCTCTAGCTGATCCGAAGCCAACGCGATGTGCAAGAGCAGCTCCAAGCACGCCTCCTTCCGCCCGACAGCATTCAAGACCTCCAAGCGTGGCTCCAGACCCACCACGAGCTGTCTGTCTGTCCCTCAAGAACCGCCAAGAGCATGATCTGACCCATATTGTGCTGATTGTCGGCCAGCGCAAAGACTCCAAGAATGCGCCGACGCACCCAGAACCCGACCTCCAGTCAACACAACCGTACAAACGCGCCTTCACGCGCGCAGAAAATCCGGTGCCAGCCTCCAAGCCTCTGAAGAACGACTACAAGCACGCTGCCATCTCTTCAGCACCCGCCGAGGCATTCCAGAGCTGTCCCGAGCACGACTCCAGCCTGTTGAGACCCGTGTGCAGCCCAAGATGGAGCCTGAGCGCGTCTCAAGCACGCCACCAACCTGCCGACCAACAGCAAGCACATCCAGAGTGATCTCGAGCACGCTGTTGGCCCGCCCTCATGTACCAAGACCATCCATATCGACTTGAAGCACGTCTTAAGCGGGTGTCCTGCTCTTTATCAGCCATCATGACTACCCAAGTAACCCGACGCGACTCGAGCGCGTCTCCTGCGCGGCCCTAGAGTAGTTTGAGAGCAGCTTCAGGTACGTCTTGAACTCTCTGACCGCCATCGTGACCGTCACGACTGGCTAGAATCTGTCCAAGAGCGCCACGTATGTCTCCAGGCGCACCTCGAGCCGGGTGCTGGTCTTCAAGAGCGGCTTGAAGCGATTCCGACGGTCGGAAACCAAGATGAGGAGCGGTAAGTGCAGCTCTAAGCTCGCTTTGATGCTGGGCTTGACTCCCACAAGGGCTTGCCAAACTTTTGGCGTTCATGATGCTGGTGAGTTAGACAAAGCCCCGCGCAACTTCTCAGACTCATACGTTGAGGCTCGGTACGTGCACAAATTCGATCGAAGAGCGGTGTTGCCATCGCCCGATTCCGAGCTCACCGACTCGTTCGTCGAAGTTGGAGCTGCGGCACTTGTACCTCGTATTCGCCACTCTCGAGCTCATCGCGGTTGCGATCCGCGGTGGCGTCCAGCCAACGGCTCGAGCCAACCCGTCTCCCTCTGTTCAGTCTCCATCGCGCACAAGTTCCTTACATGGTATGACTGGACTGGCTGGCGTCGCCTTTGACGACGCTGCAGTCCTTCCAACTGGCCCGCCATGATCGTTACCGCATGCTTCACTGGTCCACTCGCGCCTCCTGCTCATCACTCAGCAAGTCAAAGCACGGTGGGTGAAGGAATGGACTCCCATTCGACTGCAAGGCATTGCAAAGCCCGCATTGGCAGTAATTCTATTCAGGCCGACACAAGCGACGCATTCATCGGGCACCATCACCTCCCTGCGCTCCGCTGTCTCACCTGCGCTTCATTTCTCGAAGTGGCCGTCGAAGCCGACGAAGCCGGCCATGAGGAACACGTGGAAGAAGGGCTTCTTCTCGATCTTGGAGCACCAGTTCCAGGCGCTCGTGAGCCGTCCGTCGATGCACGAGCCGGCGTCGAAGAAGTTGTCGGCGCCGCTACCGTCGAACCCGTGCTTGAAGAAGTCGCACAGGACAGTCTTCTGCAGCGCGGCCACGCCGCCGAACGTGTCGTGGATGTAGCGCTGGGTGTTGGGCTGCGCCGCCAGCAGCGGGATCTCGCGTATCGTGTTCACGATGGGGCTCAGGATGCGCGAGATCTGCGTGTACTTGTCGATGAACATGAGCGCGTTCGGCACGTTGTGGTCGCCCAGGTGGACGACGGAGGAGCCGACCCAGCGGCTGCGCTGCTGCTGCGTGTGGTGGAGGATCGAGTGCACGAGGTGGGACGTCTTGGGGGCGTGCTGCACGCGGTTGAGGCCCTGGCCCGTGTCGCGCAGGCGGTACATGCCGCCGGCCAGCAGGTCCTCCTCGACGACCCACCAGAGGCGCAGCATGGAGGTGGTCATATTCTTCCAGAGCAGCAGCGACTGCAGCACGTACTCGTACTGGCTCGCGTGGCTGTGGCTCAGGCGCGCGCCGTTCCTGCCGGCGCGGATCTCGAGGCTGAAACCCGCCTCGGGTTTGTCGGGCGAGAAGAACGCCTCCAGGTACTCGATCATGGCGGTGATTGGCGACCGGTTGAGCACCAGGTAGCTCTGGCTGTCGGCGATCGAGTTGAGGCACAGCCGGATGTCGTCGGCCGAGAGCGACGCGGACGCGTAGTCGCGGACCAGCTCGTCGGCCGCGCGCTGCTTGTCGCGCGCGAAGGCGGCCGCGTCGGCGTCCGACAGCCCGGCGGCGGCCACGGTGGTGGCCACGTCGCAGCGGCGGTCGCGGAGCAGCGCGAGCGCGTGGCGCTCCTCCAGGAAGGCCGCGACCGTCTTGATGGGCGCCACGCACGAGAAGCCGAGGTAGCTGCGGATCTCGCGCAGATTGGCGTCCTGCAGCAGGTAGACCATCTTGCCGTAGTTGTCCCGCATGCGCTCTGCAGAAGGCAAGCGGCACGGCGTGAGTCGTCCGCGGCCGAGGGGACCGGGCAGCCGAGCGCGGCGGGGCACGCACCGGGGTTCATGATCTTGTAGCGGCGGCCGATCTCGAAGACCTGGCGGAAAAAGGCCTCGTTGTCCTCGAACTTGCGGCCCTGCACGAGCCGCCGACCGCGGCGGAAGTCGCTGGCCACCATCATGCCCGAGAGCACGCTCAGCATGTCGTTGAGCTCGTGCACGACGCGCTTGACCGGCGACCGGTACGACAGCACGTCCACCTTGTCCGTGTACTCGCTCACGTTGAGCGCCGCGTCCAGCAGGTTGAACAGCGCGCGCTCCTCCTCCGTCAGCCGCAGCGGCACGTGCGCCGCCTCGCGCTCCAGCGCCGCCTCGCCCGCGGCCAAGCCCGCCATGTCCTCGTCCGAGTCGCTGCCGCCCGTCGACGACCGCTCCGTCGCCGTCTCCTCCTCCGCCTGCTCGTCCGCCTGCTCGTCCGCCCGCGTGTCCGTCTGCGGCTGCGTCGTCTCCGCCACGGCGGGAGCAACCGCAGCGACGGCGGAAGCCGAGGCGGCCGGAGCCGCGACCGCCTCCGCGCGGTGCCTCAGCCGCGAGCCGGCGCGGTGCTGGGCCGCGAAGCACAGGGCGCAGTACCAGTCGGCGCACTCGGCGCAGCGCACGGCCGCCTCCGTGTCCTCGCACTCGACGCACATGATCGCTGGAGCCGCCGCCATGTCCATGGTTACGGTGGTTATGGTGGCTGCCATCTTGGTCGGATGGATCGAGCTCGGCTGGCGAGGTGCCAGGTTGATAACAGGTTACGAACCGCGTGGGGCGGCAAACTGACTTTCTGTGTTTTCTCCTGGCGCGCCAACCTCTTCCGTTCTTTCGATTATGCTGCTTTCACATACCCTTTGATACTGCATTCATTTATATCCAAACCTCAAGACAAAAACAATTGCATAAAAAGATACCCCTCCACTACTGCTCAGTGCGCGAAGCATGCAAACCAGGAGGCCGACGGCGCGGCGAGCGCACGATCCCCCCTCCTGGCGGGAGAACACGCTCCACAAGCACAAAGCAGCCCGAGAGGACGGACGAGGACGAGCATCATGGGTACGTCCGCTGCCTCCGCCGCCCCCCCGGGCCCGCGACGGGCGGCCGGCGACTGACGGCCTGTGGACCCGCGACAGAGGACGAGGTGTACCCGATCGCGCTGCTCACGGAGGAGCTCAAGAGCGACGAGGTGGAGACGCGCATCAAGGCCATGCGGCGCCTGCGCACCGTCGCGCAGGCGCTGGGCGCCGACCGCACGCGCGCCGAGCTGCTCCCCTTCCTGCGCGGTGCGTGCGCTGGCTTGTCTTGCTGTCCCGCGCCCTGTGCGTGCGCTTGTGGCGCGCCTGAGGGGCTGACGGGCTGACGAATGACGGGCAGAGGCGACCGAGGACGAGGACGAGGTGCTCGTGGCGCTGGCCGAGGAGCTGGGCGGCTTCGTGGACCTCGTAGGTGGCCCGGCGTTCGCCTCGGCGCTCGTCGAGCCGCTCGAGGTGCTCGCCGGCGTCGAGGAGACGGTCGTGCGCGACCGGGTGCGTCCCCGCCACCATCACTCGAGGGCGGACGAGCAGGGAAGTGGACTCACGCCTTGCCCCGTGCCCGTCGCCTGCAGGCCATCGAGGCGATCCAGAAGGTCGTGGCCGTGCTGCCCAGCGTGGGCGAGATTATGGGCCCGCTGCTCAAGCGGCTGGCCGAGGGCGACTGGTTCACCTCGCGCGTGTCGGTCTGCTCGCTCTTCGCGCCGGTCTACGCTCGGCTCACGGACGCCGCGCGCAAGAAGGAAATCCGCGAGTGCGTGTCCCCCTCTCCTCCTCCCCCTCCGCCCATGACGACGGCCGTCTAACGCCGTGACCACCGCCGCCTGCAGCCTCTACCAGGTGCTCTGCTCAGACGACACGCCCATGGTTCGCCGTGCGGCCGCGGCCAACGTCGGTGTACGTACTCCACCCGCCGCGCTGCTGCTCGCTGCGTTGCCCCCGTCTCCTCACCCGGTGCCTCTCGCCACGGACAGAAAATCGCGGCGGCGCTCGAGAAGGAGCACGTGACAGCGCTCGTCATCCCGCTCTTCCGCGCGCTCACGTCGGACGACCAGGACAGCGTGCGCCTGCTGGCGATCGAGAACTCGGCCGCCATTGGCGAGCTGCTGTCGCCCGAGGAGAACACGCAGTCGGTGCTGCCCATTGTCCGCGCGTCGGTCGAGGACCGCTCGTGGCGCGTGCGCTTCAGCATCGCCAAGGACTTTTTCCCGCTCTCGCGCGCCATGGGCTCGCAGATCACCGAGGCCGAGCTGCTCGGCTGCTTCACCAACCTCCTTCAGGTGCGTGCGGTTCGCTTCGGATCACGCTCCTGACCGCAGACTCGTGCAGGCCCTGACAGCAGCGCGTCGTCTGCCCAACCTCAGGACGCTGAGGCCGAGGTGCGCGCCGCCGCCGCCAAGAACTTGTCGGGCTACATCTCGATCGTCCGCATCGACCTGTTCTCGAGCGAGATCCTGCCGCTGCTCACGACGCTCTCGCAGGACACGGCGCCCAACGTCCGCAGTGCGTCCCTACCGCTCTTCCTGCCCGCTTGCTGACCTGGTATGACTGACAAACGCGACTCTGATGCGGTTGCAGCCGCGGTGTCGATCGCGTGCATGGAGCTCGCCCCCAAGCTGGGCGAGGCGGCGTCGAAGCAGACGCTCGCCCCCCTCCTGCTGCTCTTCCTGCGCGACGAGGTCGTCGACGTGCGCCTCAACATCCTCAAGCGCATGGAGCTGCTGGCGCAGTGGATGCCGTCGTTTGAGTCGGTGCTGCTCCCAGCGATTGCCGACCTCGCTCGCGACCTGCAGTGGCGCGTCCGCGAGGCCGTGGTCCTGTCGATCCCCGCCCTCGCTGGCAGTCTGGTACGCTCTGTCCATGCGCGTTGCTCTGCCGACTCGTCCCGGTGCTCATTGCCGCTGCTGCTCGGATGTCTACAGGGAAGCCAGTACTTCCAGGAGCACCTGCTGGAGATCTACATGAGCGCGTACACTGACATGGTGGGCGAGGTGCGTCTGAGCGCGACCAAGATCCTCTCGCAGCTGCTGGAGGCGGTCGGCAGCGACTACGTGCTGCAGAACATCATGCCGCGCCTGGCGCAGATCTTCGACAAGTCGACCATCTATCAGGAACGCGTCAACGTGCTGCACGCGGTCAAGGAGCTGGCGAACGAGAAGGCGTCGAGCGAGCTGCTGGCCACGATGCTGAGCCTCGCCATCCGTGGCACACGCGACAAGATCCCCAACGTTAGATTCGTCGCCTCGATGACGCTAGAGCAGCTGTGTAAATTCGCCGAGGCGTCCGTCGTCGCTGCCCAAGTCCGGTACGTCGGGCTGCGCGTCCCTGCGGCTGGGGCGAGTCCACTGACACTCCCCTCGCTGTGCGTGTGTGTGCCCTTAGGCCGTGCCTGACGGAGCTCGTGAGCGACTCGGACGCGGACGTCAAGTACTTCTCGAGTGTCGCGCTGGACGCCGTCCAGGGCTGAAGCGTGTATATGAACCCGTGGGGTTTGTGCGACTGGATTTGGTTTGCTTTGGCCAGCCGCCCGCGCGGCGACGGCCGGACTTCTCTAGAAATATAGGGCGGGCTGCGCGTTTCCGGCGGCAGGCAGGCAGGCGCAGCCCGCGGCGTTCGTCGAGGTTCCGCCTGGTTGTGCGAGTCGTGTACGTGGCGGTGTATTACTTGTCGTCTATGCAGGGCAATTAACTACACGCGCGGGAGCATGATGGCCTCGACGAAGTACTGGTGCCAGCGTGCGTCGTCCGTGATCTCCGGGTGGAAGGCCGTGACGAGGATGCCGTCCTTGCGCGCGGCGATGATGACGTCCTGCGGGTCGGATCCGTCGGCGGGCGTCGCGTGCTGGATGCGCGCCAGCACCTCGATCTGCTCGCCCACGGAGATGATGGCGGGCGCGCGGATGAAGACGGCGTTGTACGGCGCGTCGTTGTAGCCCGGCGGCCCGTCGACCAGCATCTCGAAGCTGCGCACCTGCGCGCCGAAGAAGTTGCGCGACACCTGCACGTCGAGTCCGCCGAGCAGCGTCTGTCCGCCCTCCTCGGCGTGCTTGGCCGACTGCGCCAGCATGATCATGCCGGCGCACGTGCCCCAGATGGGCCGGCCGTCCGCCACCCACTTCTTGAGCGGCTCGACGAGCCCCCAGCGCGTCGCCACCTTGCCCATGGTGGTGCTCTCGCCGCCGGGTAGCACCAGCGCGTCGACGCCCTCGAGCTGCGCCGGCAGCCGCACTGCCACGGCCCGCACTGCCACGCGCGACCCGTCCGCCGCGCGCGCCTCGAGCGCCTGCAGCATGTCCATGTGCTCCTCGAACGCGCCCTGCAGCGCCAGCACGCCCACCGTCACCTCCGTCTTGCCCATGCTCGTCGTCCGCAGTCGGTTGATCGTCTGCAACTGGCGGCGGCAGCACCCACGGTCGGGAGGTGGCCCAGTCGGGTGGGCCACTGCGTGTCCGGCGTCGCATGGAGCTCCACTGGGGACGACCCCTCTCCCGACCAGCATAGTGATACCAAGCGATGGAAATCCCCCCGTCCTCCAGCGGGATGCGCCACATCGGGCCACTTGGGCCGCCCAAACCGCACTTAGCACTGCGAACCTTCGACTCTCCAACACGCACTTTGCCACCGGATCATTTCAACACCAGCTCTGCATTGCATCGGCTCCGACCGCGGCGGCCATGGCGTCCGAGGCGCATCTGCGCGCGCAGTACGAGGTGCGTGGGCGCTCCCAGGGGCCTGCAGCACCCGCAGACTCAACCACCGACCGTGTCTCTGTCCTGGCGGCCCCGCAGTCGCTGCTCAAGGAGAACAAGCAGCTGCGCGGCAGCGTCGAGAAGCTCGAGCGCGAGAACCGCGACCTCAAGCGCTCCGTCTACGAGCTCTCGCTCAAGTCCGCGCGCGCATCCACCGCCAGGACTCGCTCGTGCTCCTGGAGCTGACGCCGACGCTGTGTGGAGCAGGCTGGACTCGACGCACAGCGGCGGAGGAGGCGCCGCGTTCCCCATGAGCGAGCTGCTGGCGACACCGCGCGCGCCGGCGGGCGGCGAGGCGGCCGAGGCGTTCGAGCCGCTGGCCAAGGGCGACGACTACGACGACGACGGCTGCGTGCTCTTCCAGAAGTCCGAGCTGCGCGCGCACGCCGGGGCCGTCTACACGGCCAAGTTCTCGCCTAGCGGTCGGCTGCTCGCGTCCGGCGCGCTCGACTGCAAGGTGCTGCTCTGGGACGTGACGACCAAGTTCAACCAGCAGCAGGTCGCCTCGCTCGCGCAGCACTCGCAGCTCGTCATCGACGTCAGGTGCGCCTGGACGGACCAGTGCCGTGCTTTCGTCGAGTCCCCAGACTCACCTCACCGATTGGACCCGCAGCTGGTCACTCGACAGCGCGATGCTAGCGTCCGCGTCGTACGACCACACGGTCAAGCTCTGGGACGTGGACCGTAGCCAGCTATTGCGCAGCTCCGAGGTACCTGGGCTCGTCCAGTGCGTCTCGTTCAACCTGGCAGGTGCGGCGCTGTCCCTCCCTCTACCCCGTTGAGTCGCTTCGCGCGCTTTAACTGCTCGAGCTGTGGCGACCGCGCCGGCAGACAGCAACCAGTACTTCTTGGGGACGAGCAAGAGCTGCATGCACATGGTGGACCACCGCTCCGCCGACACGAGTCGGTACGCTGCGCCGATCTCTGTCTGAAGCCGCGCGGTTGGTGACGCTGTGTGCCTGCGTGCTCCTTGTCAGCGAGTGGCAGAACGACGCCATGGTCAACTCGCTGTATGTCTCGCGCGACGGACAGTTTGTGATCACGGGCGACAGCAAGGTGGGCCCTCCCTCGCTCGGTCGTCTTGGATTTCAGGACGCGTCTAACCCCCGTGGCCCGCAGGGCTGGATCAAAACATGGGATGTGCGCATGGACGAGTGCATTGAGGAGCTGTCGCGCCTGAACGACTCGGCGCACCACGCCATCTCGCACGTGCACGCGTCGCCGCCGGCGGACGACGGGCGGGGCGGGGACGAGGACGGCCGCTTCCTGGCTGCCAACAGCTACGACAACATCCTGCGCGTGTACGACCGGCGGTCGCAGCTGATCAGCAGCGGCGCGCAGGACCCGATGCAGCTCTCGTTCTTGGTCACGGGCCACAAGAACAAGAACTGGCCCATCAAGAGCGCCTTCTTCCGAGGCGACGGCCACAAGTACAAGCTGCACCTGCCGTCGCGCGCGTGGCCCCGCAAGCTGACGGACGGCGACGCCGAGGACTTCGCAGACGCCGACGCGCACGGCGACACGGCCGCAGCCAGCGCCGCCATGCCGCGCGAGACCCTGCTGCTCGCGACGGGCAGCGCCGACAACAAGATCTATCTGCACGACGTGAGTCTGTCGGGCGCGAGCGGCAAGCCCGCGCCGTTCCTCGCGCAGCGGCTGGACGGACACACGGACCGCGTGTACTGCGTTGACTTCCACCCGACCGAGCCCATCCTGGCGTCCGCGTCGGCCGACCTGTCGGTCAAGATCTGGCTGCCGCGCGCTCCTGCGCGCGTGTCCAAGCCCAAGAACTGATCGTAGCCAAGGTGAGCAGTGCGTAGTGAGCGCTCAAGTGTGGAGGCTCACGGATGAGGTAGCTGACATGATGTAATGTTTGCGCGCGCAGGAGACTGGACCATCCGAAAGCGAGAGCTCGGGCAGTGTGGTATGCAACACGTGGAGATTGATCATCTACTTGCTTGCCTTCTGCTGTTGCACCCTCTCGCCTCTCACTCGTCTGCGCGCAGCAGGACGCGCTTACGGCGCTTGCGGTCGTTGGCCTGCGCCTCGAGCTCCTCCTGCTCGCGCACGGCCACCTTCCGCGCGGCCTTGTCCATCCAGCCCGCGGCTCGTGCCTGCCAGTTCGTCTCCCTGGCGCGCACGGCCTGCATGGCCTCCTTGCGCAGTGCCAAGACGCGGTGCTGCGCCAGCGCGTGTCTGCCCTGGACGGCGTTCTCCACCAGCACGAGCTTGCGCTCGAACGCGTCGCGCTTCTGCTGCGCGCGGTCCGCGAACGCCGTGCGCATGGCCGCCAGCTCCCGCTCCCGCTCCTGCTCCATCCGTGCCAGGACGGCGCGTTGCTGTTCCTGCTGCTGCCGCCGCTCGGCGTCGTTGGCGACGTCTTTGAGCGCCTGAAGCTGCTCCTGCTGCTGCTGTCGGAAGGCCTCCAGCATCTCCCGCTCGCGCGCCTCAAGCTGCTGCGCATGCTGCTCGCGCTCCGTCGCCAAGATGCGCTCGAAGGCGGCCTGCTCGGCCTGGGACGCCGCACGCTTGTCGCTCTCGAAGGCTTCGGCGTCTCGAAGCGTCTGCGCGATCTGCCGCTCCGCGTCTCCGTCGCGCTGCTGCTGCTCGCCTGCCAACGCCCGGGCCTCGTCGACGAGCTGGGCTCCCATGAGGCGGAGCTCGCGGCCGAAGAACCAGTCATCCGCCTCCAGCATCTTTGCCACAAGCCCGTCGAGCCGCGCGCGGAGGGCGACGCTCTGGGAGCGGAAGGCGGCGTCGCGCACGTCCCGCGCCTGCCAGAGCCACTTGAGCGCGATGGCGCGCGAGGACTCGTTCATCTCGAGTCGCCAGAGCTGTTCGGCCCACTTGCGCTCGTTCTCCTCGTCCGAGTCGACGTGCACGCGCTTGTCGCTGCGGGCCTGCCGCTTGCGCATGCGCTTGGCGTACGCCTCCATCTGCTGCTGCGCGTCGGGCCTCGGGAAGACGCCGCCGAGCCGGCGCCGCGCCGCCAGCAGCCACTTGCTCAGCACGCGGCCCTCGACGGCCCCGCGCGCCACGATGACGGGTGCGAACGCCTGCGAGGTCTCGTTCTCGTCGTCGTCACTCGAGAAGTCGTCTCCGCGCAGCGCCCGCCGCGCGTTGGCTGCCTGCTGCGCGCGCTTGGCCATGTCTCCGCGCTGCCGGGTCCGGCCGGCGTCCTGCGCACAGCAGACGTCGCAGAGCGTGAGCAGCACGGCGGTCTTGCGGAAGAAGGCCTTCCACAGGTCAGCGTCCGTCTCCTTTGGCCCGAACGCGGCCTCGAAGCCGTCGATGAGCCGATCCAGCGCCACCGGGTCGTGCCGCGGCTCGCGCTCGCCTTCCCGGTCCGCAGGCGGCAGTGTGGACGTCGCGAGGTCCACCGAGAGCGAGCACGCGACGCCGGCCTTGCCCTCGTCGGCCGTTTTCTCCTCGCGGCCGCAGCGCTCGCACGCGGGCTGCTTGCCGCCGGCCACGATGCCGCCGACGAGCTTGGCGAACGCGCGGCGCTTGCGAGCGCGGGTCAGCCAGTAGAGCGCGAGGTCTCTACTCGCGCCTTCGACCGGCACGCTGCTCCACTGGCGCCGCATCTTCTCGAGCTCGTCCTCGTCGTCCGACGAGATGTCGGACCGGTCTCCGTGCAGCCTTCGGCCCTCGCCCATCTGCATGAGCTCGTGGTAGATGTCGCGCACGAACTCGGAGGCCGGCCGCTCGTCGCCCGCGCCGAGACCCATGGGTGCCGCCAGCGTGCGCGGCGTCAGCAGCTCGACCAAGTGCTGCAGCACCCACGGGCGGTTGCGGTCGAGGAAGCGGTGGCGGAAGCGCTCCGAGTTGAGCGCCTGCAGCTCGAGTCGCTCGCGCTCCAGGTCGGGCTGTCGGCCGGCCCCCAGCGCGAGCTTGGCAGCCAGCTCGTCGTCCAGCGCCGCGTCCTGGCTGAGCATCTTGGGCGGCGTCCAGACGCGCAGGCGAGTGCCCAGGCGCAGACAGAGCTCGTCCAGAGCCCGGCAGGCCGCGAGCACGACGGCGATGATGAGCAGCGCGATCGGCTCGCCGAAGACGCTGTACTCGGCCCGCAGACACGTCGAGACGCCGAAGAGCGCGAGCAGCACGCCGAGCGCGTACAGCGTGATGATGAAGTAGAGCTGCGACGAGAAGCAGAGCAGGTCGAGTGACTGGAAGGCCGGGTGGAGGCTCTCGTCCGGCGCTCGCGCGCGGGCCCGTAGCGGCCACGCGTCGTCGCGCGTCGCGAACTTGTGCCGCTGGTACGACAGGTACTCGTACAGCTTCCATCCGTGCGCCAGCTCGAGCGTGTGGACCTGCAAGGCGCCGAGGATGAGGTTGCTCGGGATGATGAAGAGTGCGAAGAGCGCGTAGTAGAGCAGGTCGGTCTGCTTGACGCCGTACAGCGCCGGCATGTGCGTGGCGGCGCTGAAGACGACCTGGAAGGCGAGCATGGCTGGCGCCAGGAAGAGCTCGGCGATCACGATCGTCTGGCCTCCGATGGCCTCCATGGCGGCCTCGACGCCGGCCTCGTGATGGTCGACGCGGTCGCAGACTCGGCGCCAGGCGGCCTCGTCGCGCGCCTTCTGCTCGCGCGTGCGGCGCTTGCGCTTCTTGAGGATGAACTTGCGGCGGAAGGCGAGCTTCCACTTGGGCCAGATCGCGACCCAGTGGCGCACGGCCGGCGCGAAGTAGAGGCGCTCGAGCATGAGGAAGCTGAGGTTGCAGAAGTAGAAGAGCGTGAAGCCCAGGAAGTCGGCCGAGCCCATGGCGATGAGGTCTTCGGACGCGGCCAGCACCAGCAGCAGCGGCAGCACGAGCAGCTTCTCGTGCAGGTAGGCGTCCAGCAGCGGCTCGAGCGTGTTGCGCGCGACCTTGATGAGCACGAGGAAGCCGTAGATGTTGGCGGTAAACAAGGACGAGTACGAGAACTCCCACGCGACGAGCATGACGGCCATGAAGACGAGCGTCACGAGCAGCAGGTTGGCGCGCTTCCACAAGACGGGGTCCCAGAACTCGTTCTCCTCGCCCTCCTCGTCGTCGTCCGCCTTGACCGAGAACGGGTCGGCGTCGGCCGAGACCACCATCTCTTTGAACGCGTTGTCCTCATGCCGCGGGTTGATCGTGTCGGGGACGAGTAGGGCCGCGCCACGGGCGAGGAGGTAGCACCCAGAGATCAGGAGGCTCATGCCGACGCGGCCCATCTTGTACTTGGCGACGCGCGTCTTGTCGAGTGTCGTCTGGTCTTGCCAGTCGCCCGCCGTGCCTTCGAACGAGACAGCGTTGGGGCTCAGCACGGGGTCGCTCGACGTCGGAGTGATCCACCAGAGGTAGATGAACATGCATAGGACGGCTACAGGCACAAGTGCGAGCCCCACGCCGACCGCCGGTGGGGCCGACAGGTTCTTGAGCAACAGCTTGAAGCGCAGGCGCGGCGGCTTCTTCATGCGCGTGAAGAGGCGGTTGATGACCCACACGACGAACTGGACCAAGAGCGGAAGCAGCACGAGCATGAGGTGAGTAGCAGACCCAGCGAGAGGCAGAGCGAACACTACGCACCGCTTGAATGATACTCAGAAGCCCGACGAGCAGGAAGAAGGCGAGGTAGACGTCGACCGTGAACTGGAAGAGGTTCATGAGGTCGAACCAGTCGAGCGCCACCCACGAGACCAGCAGCGAGTACTCGTAGGACGCCAGCGCGTCGGTGGCCTTGCTGATCGCACACGGGGAGACGCCCTTCTTGGCCATGGTGGCGATCACGTCAGCAGATCGTGAGACCGTGCACAGCTCGCCGAAGTTGACGTCTGCTGTCACGATCCGCTTGCGGCCCGGCGTCATCTGGTAGTAGCTTAAGTTGAGGTACACCTCCCGCGGCACCGCCAGTGAGAAGCCCGCCCCGGAGCCGACTGTGTGAGGCAGCGCGTTAGGACCGATAGCTTCAGGACTCGCGAGTCAGGAAACCAGCGAACAACAGAGAGCGACTCACCTGTCACGGGCACGAGCTGGTCCGTGTCGACGAAGGCTTGGAAGGCGGACGCGCGTCCCCACGGCTGGTTCTCGGGGTCGTCGGCCTGCGCGACAAAGTCGTCCACGTCCACGGGGTCCCGAGAGAGATAGAAGAGGACCGTGTCCGCGGTGGCCTCGTACCAACGCGTCTTCTCCGCACCGCCCTCGAGGTTCTCCTCGTATGTGCACGACAGGTTGATGCCGCGCTCCAGCGTCACATAGCTGCTGATCGACGCGCTGCTGCTCGCGACGTCGACCGTGTACTCGACCAGGCACGAGTCGGCGTGCGGCGACATCTTCTTGTTCCACGGGTACTGGTTCACCTCGATGGTCTCTTCGTACTTGACGAGCGAGCAGTCTGGGTGCCCCTCGACCAGCTTGGCGAGCGACATGGTCGATCCGAATCCTCTGCACGAAGAGAAGAAGGGGAGGTAGGGCAGCGCGAGCAGGTCGGCGCCATCCAGTTGGTTTGCCCACCACGTGTCCGACCTCTGAACGGCTGAGAGAGGGTCAACGTCTTGAGCCAAGCCGAAGTACTCGGTCGGTAACACAACCGTTGCCTCGGTGTCGTTGCTGTCGCTGCCTTCAGACGACGAGGAAGACGACAAGGCGGTCAGCGCGACAGAGACGTTGCTGCTCCCAAGCACAGCGTTTTGCTGCGTATCGCGAATGAACCCGTGCTTGCTCGGTAGGTCTGGGTCGCCCACTAGCACGTCCGAGTTGTGGTCCAGCAAGACGTTTGTCACGACCTGTTTCTCGTACGCGAGCGTGCCGTTCACGCGCACGCCGACTTCGGGCAAGTTAAGAGGCAGCATCAGGTCGTCGTACGTGGTCTGGGGCATGAAGGCCAGGAAGCTGCGCGTCGACGGTGTCGCCGGCGAGTAGTCCGCGCGTCCAGGAGTGAAGACGTACAAGTCGAAGCGGTCCGATGTGAACCCGTCAGTGAAGTCCTGCACATATAGCCCATGCAGCAGCTCGGCAACGACTGTCAGCTCGGTGCGCGCGACAGCCGTGATCGTCAGCTGCACCAACGCGTGCTTGTTGTCCGGGAACCCGAGCACTGGCGTCGACGCGTCGTCGAAGAAGAAGGGCATCTTTGTGCGCTCGCACGCGCAGCAACTTGGGAAGAGCGTGGTCGAGTTGGTCTCGCTATCAGTCACAATTCGCTGGTCGCAGAAGTACGGCTGGGAATCGCAGAGGGCCTCGTCTCCGTGCTCCGCCATGCACTCGGCCAGCAAACGCGCTGCGGTGCTGTTGTCACCGTTTGGATACTTACACATCTCGGCGGAGGACGTGGCGAGGTAGTCGCACTTGTAGCGGGGAGGGCAAGGCTTGCAATTCTCGTACACGGAGACCTGATAGTGGTCTTTGTATGTCAGATTCCGCGGCAGGTCCGTGGCGTTGACGGTGATGACGGCGACCTCGTATGGCTGCAGCACGAGGCTGCCGACGCCAGCGCCAGTCCCCGAAAGCTCGGTGTAGTCTGTGCCGTTGACGACGCGCTCCGAGGCGTTCGGCAGCAGCGAAATGCGGCGCAGTACCTCGGTTCCAGTCTTCACGCAGTCGTAAATGTCGTCCATGCCTGCCGCCGATGTGGTGCCGTTCGGGCACTTGAGCATGTTGGCGCAGGCGCACGCATCCAGCCGCAACAGCTGCACGTCGTTGGATCCCGAGACGAAGCCCGCGACCCCGAGCGTCTCGTCACCGAACGCGTCGACTAGAGTGACGGCGTGGTGCAAGTCGAACAGGAACGGGTCGACACTGGTGCGCGAGGATGGGATGTCGCTCACTTGTGCGTCGAACTCGGCCTCAACGAACGATTTGAGCGTGACATAGCTGTCGAACCGAGTTGTCTTGGTCCACGCCGTTTGGAACTTGACCCCGGACGCTGCCAGCATAGCACTAATGTCGACCGTCGATCCGCCAACCGTGAAGGTGCACTGCCTCGCCGAGTTGACTGCTGGTCCGCGGATCTCCCACCCGCCATAGCTGTCGGGGTCGTACACTGTCACAGCAGCCGACGCCGGCGCGACCGTGCACTTCCACAGCTGGAACACGCGGCGGACGACCTTGGTCTGTGCGATGCAGTCACACTCCTGGCGGCGGATGGCGAGCTCGACCGAGCGCCACTTGTGGTCGCGCGCACACCTGGTGTCGTACGTTGTCGCTCGCTTTTTGACCAGCTTTCGACTGCTGTTCGTCGGTGACGGGACGAGATGGTAGCGCGTGCTCAGGTCCGAGTCCGCGCCGGCAAAGCACCGCATGTCGTGCGCCGACACGATGCGCACGTCACCGTCGCCAATGTACTTTGTGTACTGCCGGCCGGCAAACGGGTTGGCGTCGGATGCGGACAGCCCTCGACGCAGCGCGTCATCCGCCACGGCGCCAATGTACGGGTTCTCCGTGCCGGTCGGGCAAAAGTAGCCCGCTGGACACGAAGTCCGCGACTTCTGCGACTCGGCAGTGCCTTTGGCACATACCTTGGACGCTGGACAGAGCTCCGTGAGCTGGCCTTGAGGTGCCTCCAATGACAGATCGGGAGTCGATCCTGGCGCGCAGACGTACCCGCCGGGGCAGAGCACGCTGAGCGCAGTGTCAGCGGTCGTGTACTGGTCGCAGACGTACCCTTCCGGACACGGCTGGGCCTGCGCAACGGCTTTGGTTGCAAGTGTCGACGACGAGGTCGAGACAAGCGAGCAGAAAATGTCAGCCTCGCAAGTCCCCGGGAACCATTGACCCTCATGGTAGAAGCCCTTGGTGCAATTTCGCGCGGGGTCGAACGCCTGTGATACGGGCAGGTCGATGGCGAGAGCGCCGCGCGCGAAGAGGTTCGGCGCCGGGAACTGGGACGTGTCGCCGTATCCTTGGTGCGGCACACCCGCCCCAGCCTCCGTCAGCTCGTAGAGCGGCCCGTGGTAGTCGGCAAGTCGCTGATACAGCACCGACCCGAGAGGCTGCGCGTTCTTGTAGCACTTGCCGTAGTCTCGCGATGGAAGCAGGTGTGGCCCTCGGCCCTGCGCATCGATCCAAGGCTCTAAGAGCACGCCGAAGAAGTAGGCCGACCCGCGATCCAGGCACTCGGAGAAGCTCAACGTCGCATTGACGGGCTCGTACAGCTGCGGGAGGTCGCTGGACGCACAGGGGTCCGTGATGCCGTCGATGGGGCAAACGGCACCTGGCGGACAGGTGACACACTCGTCGATGCCTCGAAGCTCCCAGTTCTTGGACCATGTGCCTTGGGGACACGCGAGACACGACACGCCGTCAGCTGCCAGGCTGCCGCGGTACGAGCCTGGCGGACACGCATCCGCCACTTTGGTGCCGTCGTCCTCGCAGCTCGTGCCCGGTGGACACGGGATGCAGGAGGTTGACTCGATGGTCGGGGCGTAGTACCCAGGCGCACACTGCGCGGCTTGCACGGATCCCTCGAGCTCTGCGAACGAGCCTTTAGGCGTCGGGATCGGGACCGCCGTGCCGCTCGGACAGGTGAAGCCTCGCGGACACAGTCCAGACCCCTTTGGCGTCGACGACCCGAGCTCGCAGTAGAATCCCTCCGTGCAGTTCTGCGGGTAGCGGTAGTCTCCTGTGTGCACCTCGTCCGCCACGACACCGCGAAGGCAATACGTCCCCGGCTTACACGGGTACGGGCGTAGTCGCGTGTCATTTCGAAAGGAGTCCGCTGTCGCTGTGCCGTTGAGGCAGAAAAACCCACTCGGACACAGCAAGTTTGGCGACGAGAGACCTGTTTTGCTGCAGACGAAGCCCGCTGGACAGAGCGCAGGCATGACGCGGTGGAATCCTGGGCACAGGAATCCGACAGGGCACGGCACGCACGTCTCTTGGCCGAGCTGGCCGTTGAATGTCCCGGGAGGACAAGCCATCGGGGCCAGCAGACCACTCACAGGGCAGTAGCTACCCGCGGGGCAAGGTAGTCGGGTTCCAAACGGGCAGTAGAAGCCCGGAACGCACTCGCCAGCTCCCCGGGGCGACGCGCTCCCTTCGGGGCAGTACATACTCTCGAAGCAGGGCTGGGCCGTCGAAAAGTTCTTCATGAGCTCATCTTGAGCGGCCGTCCCAGCGTGGCAGTAGGTGCCGGCCGGACAAGGCACGGGCCGACGGAGCGCAGGCAGCTGGAGGTCGCCCAGGTCGTCCTCCAGCTCCGTGTTGTCCACGCGGAGATCGTTGCTGTCGGAGAGACGCACGCATGCATCGTCGAGGCAGAATCGGCCGCGGATGGGCGTGAACAGCGAGCCCGGTGCGAGTGGAAGAGAGCGGCGCTCCATCCAGAAGCGGCTCGGTTGAGAGCTCAGCTGCAGACCAAAGTCACTCGTCTCGTTCCGCCAGCAGCCGCTACGCCGGCCAGCGATGGTTGCGGACGCCTGCCGCTGCTTCTGCTGTTGCTCTCGCAGCGTCTGTCGCTGGAGCGTAGACGGCAACTCGCCCTTGAGTTCTACCGCCCTGGCAAGCCCTGTACTCCCTGTCGTCGTATCTGTACTCACGAAGGACGACTTGAGCGGTGTGCACGTGATGGCGGTCGTCGCCGTCCCCTCCATGCAGAAATGGCCCTCAGGACATGGCTGTTGCGCTTGTTGGATGCCGGTCACATCGCAGACAAAGCCTGCGGGACACACGCGCGGCATGTGCATGCCTGCGTGAGGGCAGTGGAAGCCGACGGGGCATCGGCGGCACGCAGGCTGTGCGAGCTTCGGCTGGAACGTCCCCGGTGGGCACAGCGTGAAGTTCGCATTGCCAGTGCCAGCGCAGTAGGTGCCACGCGGACACGCAACCTTGTCGCCAGCGAGAGCGCGAGGGCAGTAGAACCCGGTGGGGCACTGCCCGCGATAGTTGAACGCGAGTCCGCTGGTGGTGAAGTCGATGCCGTTGTTGGACACATCAACAAGGGAGCTGTGGCCCTCTCTCATTTGTGAGGTATCATCGTGAGCGTTCGCACCGCCGCTGTCGACGCTGGTGTCGCTCACTGGGCATATTAGAAGCTGAGGCGAGACGAATACGGCACGCACCACGTGGTTCCCAACGCGGCACGCGAGCGCCGTCGAGTTGATGAAGTTGTGCCCAAGGGCGAACAGGAACAGGTCTCCGCTGTCGTATGCTGCTGTCGGGTACACGCTGTCAAGCTGCTCATCGTCATAGTAGAGGAAGTTGACGCCGCTGAGCGAAAACTCTTGCAGGTTGTTGGACACCTCGACACCGACGAGTCGCGACGCGTACTGCGGAAAGTAGTGCGCGGTGGGGAACAGCAGCACGGTGCCCGTCACTGGGTCAGGAAGCGCATGGCGGTGCTCCGACAGCGGGACAGGGTGGAGTCCGCCACTGTTACTCGACAATGGTGGCGAAAGACACGCAATTGCAGTCGAGCTGAGGAACTCGGCGGGGACGACAATCCGACCAAAGCGGCACGACAGCAATGACGAGTTGACGAACGACACGCCTTCGACCACTACCCGCGTTCCAGCAGTAGTTGCAGGCCCAAATACCGGCGAGATGCGGCGAAGACCCTGCTCGATGTAGTACGTGAACGCTGTGCGGGTATCGAAGTAGTCCTGCGCATTCAACGAGACACGCAGTGCAACGATACCCGGCTGCCTGGCTGGGGGAGCCCAGCACTCCAGCTCATCGAAGCTGATCCATCGCCCGACTACGACAGTTGCTGCAGCCTTGACACCATCGCCGAACTTGCACCGCAACTCGTGCTCGCGCTTGAACGGACCGCCCGTCACTCGAACGGAGAAGTTGCCGACCACTGGCCCCATGGATGGGAACACGGACGCAAACTCTGGCGTTGCATCGTAGCTAAATGGCACTTCAAGAGAGGTGATGGCGGAGGAAATGGTTGCCTTGACCGTCTGGCTTGGGTGGTGGTAATGAGTGGCAAGCTCCAGCTTTACGTCGCCGACATCCAAGCCGCTTGGCGTGATACAAGTCGCGTGGGTCGCGTTGAGATATGTCGCGACCGTCAATCGTCTAGTTGCCTCCCTTGCCGTGCCAAAACGACAGTGAAGTGCGCTCGAGTTGGCAAAGTTGACGCCTCGTAACACGACCTCTGTCCCACCATGAAGCGGGCCATGGCTCGGAGCGATTGATAAAACTCGTGGCGCTGCAGCATATCTATACACAACGCCACTACTCGAGTAGTCTTGCCCGTTCGCCGAGATCTCCACGGCGACTTGAACGCCACTTCCGCCTGCCTCGTCGCCCTTCCGGACGCGAACGACACTCGCCGCCAACGCAGCTCCGGTCAAGCTGCCCGTGTCAACCGACAGTAGTTCGATCGGCCGAAAAGGGACAAATGGGAAGGTGACGAGCCAACTGTAGTCGCGATTGGTGACATCGCGCGGGCCACGAGAAACGAAGACTGGAGGGAGATCTGCATCTCCTAGAAGCGTCCATATCTCGCTGGCGATGACGCTCTCGGCCACGTTGAGTGGTAGCGCCGACGTCCTGCTGGGGGTACAGAACGCGCCAAGAGTGAGCTCCGAACAGGTTTCACCGAGCTGCAGCTTGAAGGATCCTCCCAGTGGTGTGATGGTTGACGCATACTTGGTTATGCTCACCGTCACACCCGAAGGTGTGACTCCAGCAGCAAAATCGACGAGCAATTGAGGGCTCGTCGTTGAGTCGACCGCTGGAAACATGACGAACCAAGTATACCCCACACCGACCCGTGAGCTGGAACGCTCCACAACGAGGGACTGGTCGATCCCTGGTATCGTAAGCAAGACTTGTGCCAGCTGCGATGCTGTCATCGCTGCATTGGCAGTCAACGTGGATCGCTGACTGTTCCAGATCACTGTGAACGTGGCCGAAGGCTGCGTGGCCACTCCATAAATGGAAAGCGCCTGGGTCTCTGCGTGAGAGCCCGGCTCCACGACAGCGACAGCCACGACGACGTTTGCTCCGGTGAGTGATAGTGACGTTGTCGCTAGCAAAGATGGGGATGCCACTGCTGTATCTAGTGAGTGGAACGTCACATCCCACGTAGCCTTGTTGGGGTCGTTCGAGTCAACGCGCCTCACTCCGATGCCACCCAACCCCAGTCCCGTCTCTAAAGCCGTCCGCAAAGTCGTCACATCCGCCATGACGTTCAGACTGGTAGTTGATTGGACCCCATAAGTCAGTTTGAACGTTCCTGCAAGCCGCGGCGTCTCCACTTGGACCATCGTCGCTGTCATCGCTTTCCCTGGCGGACCCGTAAGCGTATCCGCGTACTCAATTGCGACTAGCTCTGTAGGATACCGGGTTCCGATCGGAAACGTCAGGACCCAAGTGAACCCGCTGATACCGCCGTTGGCGATAGGGGATAACCCATTGACCACAACTGTCGGCGTCCGCGAGACAGAAACTCCTTCGAGAGGAACCGCATTCATATAGCTCATCGCCATCGCCATGTCTTCAGCTGACACGTTCCACGGGAGCGGTGGCGTGCAGATCTCGTGATAAGAGAGCGCGAACGTTCCACCGAACGGGTTTGATCCGTCCTGGATTGTCTGAACATTGATCGCCGCGCCGGTACCCATCAGCGGCTGCTGCGGCACCAATTGGATCTGCGCGATGTCGCCAGCGGCTTCAGTAAATGTAGCAGTCAGGATCACACCTGGTTGAGATACTGGCGCGTCTTTGGTGACTCGAACGGTTGAAGAAGCAATACCCCCGCGCGCTAGTACTTCTTCTAACGCGCTCTTCACGATTGCCACGTCTGCATGCACGGGGAACGGCATCGATACATGACTGCCGAGCGCGAACGTGACACTACCGTTCACACCGTTCCCCTGTTGGACAACTGAGGCCAACACAGTGGCATTTTCACCAAAGAGCGCGGAATCATCGACAGACATCAAGGAAACATCGTCACCCCGGCTTGGCGGGAAGGTAATGAGCCACAATCCCCCACCGTTGACTTCTTTGAGACCACTTGCAGTTGAAGAAGACACACCAATGCCATCCAGCGATGGTAGCGCATTCAGCGCCGCCTCGATATCGGATGCTTGCGCATTGAATGACAGCAAGTTTGTCCACTCTCCTTCGTATCCCAGGCGAAAAGACCCTGACAATGGGATCCCCGTTCCCGCTACAATCTGCGTCACGGTCTGGTAAGCCCCGCAATCCAACTGAGTCAGATCACCTGCCCAGTCAAGGAATGTGACCGTCCACGATCCCGCGCCACCTGATCCAACCACCACAGAAATGCGGCCGAATCCGGACTGCTCAAATGCATCAGCGACGTCTGATACTGAGGCGTCGAATGCAAGCGCAGTCGTTACGAGCAGGTTGACACTGCATGTGAAAGTACCACTCGTCAATGTTGTAGAGATCTCGACTTGTTCACTCTTCGCGCCAGGTGACACGAGTGTCACGCTGGCAATCCCTGCTCCTTCTGAGAGCCCTGCAGTTACAGCTGTGATCGCCCGGGAACGATCAGGAAACCCGCCAAACAATATTTGCCACTCAAACGCATAGTTCAGGAACGGTCCAGACCGCGTGACTTGTAGCACATCGTGCGACTCATCAATTCGGTGAAGCGCGTCAAACACGTCTTGCTCTGACGCGTCGAACACGATTGGATCAGTTTGATGGCCGTCAACCGACAATCGGAACGACCCAAACAGGGCTGGACCTTGTCCTTTGACAATTTCCAGCACCTCCAACTCCACGTCGTTCGAACCTGAATCTGACAGCGATATGCTGCGCAGCTCGAGCAGAGGAATGTCCCCAGCTCGATCGAGGAACGTCACGAGCCAGAAGCACGAACCAACTTGAGCATCCTCAACTGTTTTCACAACACTAACGTGACCGACATTGTCGAGTTCCTCAAGTGCACGCTGCACTTCGGTTGGGGTTGCGTAGGACGTTAGCGGGTCCGTTTCCTTTGTCTCCATCGCGAGACGGAACGAGCCACCGATGAAAGTTGTGGCTCGAAGCCGAATCGCTTGGACCTCACTGACCACCGGCACAATCGAAGTAGCCACCGAAAAAACTTCGCCTGAATAGGCTTGAGCCGATACTCGAATCTGTTGGACCGCCGGTATGCTATCTGCTAGCACTATAAATTGCTGAATCTCCGGAACACGCACGGCGTTTGCACTTGCGGCGTCAACGCGAAGCTGCACTGTCTGAATCGTTGGCTGCAGTGGGTCACTAGTGATGGAAATCCGCTGGGTGTGCGGGATTAAGCTACGTGCTCGCACTCGAACGCGCTGAATCTCGCGGATTGGTTCAAGTGGCGGAGCTGGGCACGACACTACAGTCGTGGACAGCACTGTCGCATCCGATAGAGAGTCTCCAAAGCGGCACGTGATTTGGTCAGCGCCAGGGATGAAAATACCGCCCGTGATTGTCGTGAGTCCACCGCCCACAATGTCTCCGCTCATTGGGTAGATCCGTGACACGAAAAGCGGCGGCTCGTACGTGAACGTGAGGTTGAACCGCGTGAAATCGTACCCATTGTCCGAAATTCGCACGACCGCCTTCCCTGGCGACGCCGCTGGTGGCGTTCGGCACCCCACGTGGGTCGTGTTGGTGAACTCTGCAGCGACGATACTGGACTCGCCGATCTTGCAGCTGTACTGGCGGTCAGGCTTGAACTCGATGCCACTCACATACACCAGTGTCCCCCCGTTGATGACACCGCGCACCGGCAAAATCTCCAGCCATGCTGATCCATCACGCTCGAACTCGAACTCCCCAGCGTAGGCATCAAAGTCTTCTCCGTTAAGGCCGACAAGGAATGCGACAGCCCCGGGGCGATGACGCGGGGTTTTGCACACAAATGAATTCGCGGCACCACCACTGGAAACAGTGCCTTCCACTACAACATCACCAAATTGGCAGTAGATCTTGCCGAAGGTGCTGAGATTCGGCCGTGTGACACTTGTCTGGAATATCACCGGCGTGCCTCCCGTCGTGGGGCCCACAAGTGGTACCGCGGACAGCACATCGAATGCAGGCACGTACGTGTATGTGAGGGTGGACTCGGAGAAGTCGATCCCGTTTGAACTGAGAGAAACAGGCACTGCCATGTCGTCGCCAACGTCGGTCACAGCCACAAACACACCAGAGCCTGTACCCGTCAGCTTGGAAACCGCAGACAGCGACCGCAGTGCAATCTTGTCGACCACACCGTCCATCGTGACATACCAGGCGTTACCGTTATTCTCGCTCCTCCTTGAAACGGAGACCACAGGAAGCGATAACAACCCCGCTACTTGGCTCTGAACGATGCTCGCAGCAGCATCAAAGGGAATGTCGCTGGTAGCAACAGTGCTCGCTGCAGCATTTGCTACAGTAAGCTGGAAAGTTCCTTGCAGAGGAGAGAACGTGCCGTCTTGGACAGTTTCTACCGTTCCTGCGACCGACGATCCACCTTGGACGCCGCTCACATCGATTGTGACCAACGGAATATCGCCGACCGAGTCAGGAAACACCAGTGTTATCTCAACTCCTCCCGAGTCAATGGAGCGTCTTGCCACCTTCGTTGGCGATATTGTTGGCAGGGCAGCATTGAAAGCAGCGGCGATAACCTGTACCGATGCAGATACACTGATCGGTGTTGTCTGCTGGCCCTGGAGCGCCAGCACAAACGTTCCAGATATGGGCGTTTGTGGCGTAATATCAGTGACCACGCGCACGCCAGTGCTTCCAACGACGGTGGAGCTCACCACCCGCAGTGTTGCTGAACTTGAATCAAAAGCGTCAAAGCTCGCATCCCACGATATTTGCGATGCCAAGATCCGCTTCTCGACCCGCAGTGGGAACAAGTTTAGCTGGCTCGTCAGTGCCGCCATCATCTCGTCCGCCTGGATATCGACGTCCAGTGGACCTGTTTGTTTGCTTGTTGACGTGAGGCCGAGGGTGAACGAGCCTGACAGCGGGGTGTTGGCTGTGCTCAACCTTGTTACACTCGGTGTGATCGTCGCTGACGACCTCAAGCCCGAAGTCGCCACGATGAACAGCGAACGTGGGGCTTTCGGGCTTCGAAACGTGACCTTCCACGACCACCCGAACAGGTTGGATAGCTCCAATCTTTCGACATCGACCACTCCGACGCCTTCAAGCGCATTCAGAGAATGCATCATTGCTGTTGCGCCGATGTCCCAATGCAAAGCTGTTGACATTTGTCCTCCATACGAGACGGTAAACGTCCCTGTGATCGCTGCCGAAGAGCTGATCGTGATCTTTTGGACTTCATACACAGCCGTTGGCAGCGGAATCACAACAGAGAGCGTTGGGACCTCCAAAGTAGCCTGGACAAGCCGGATCTTCTGAATCTCTGGTTTCACCGCTGTTGAAGGGCCGTCTTGGATGGTTGAGACCGACACAGTGGTGGCATCTCCGGTCAGCAGCAGCCCATCCGCTTGCAGAACCTCAACATTACCGCTTGAAGTGGAAAATGTGACATACCAAGAGTAGCTCATGGCGCTACCTGAACCAACTCGAGAGACTGAGTTCACCGTAAAATACGGGGCATCAGCGAGAAGCTCCTGGACCGAATTGCCGATCACACCGGTAGCCGGGGCGTCGAATGCTATGGGGCGAGTCGAGTAGTTGGAATACCGAAGCACGAAGAAGCCGCCAGGCGGCGAGGTTGGAGACGCAAGCATCGTAATCATTTGCACTTCTGGAAGGAGCGAAGTCGCGTTCACTTGGACAACGAGAGTCGTCGGTCGCGGAGCGTGCGGAGGGGATACACAAACCACCGAGTTTGGTGAGATTGAATGCGCTGTTCCGGCAAAAGCCGCCACAGTTGGAAGGCTGTTCCCGAATCTACAGTGCGTGACCCCGTAGTCTGTCGGAGATGTAGTCACTAGGACGGTTGTTCCTCCACGTTGCGGACCAATCACGGGTGCGAGTGACGAGAGCTGAACTGGTCGCACGTAGTCAAACGAGCGTTCAGTAGGTACAAAGTCGATGCCATTGACAGAGATACTGATCGCTGCAGTGCCACGAGCCGAGTCAGACCAGTTTGCAGCAGACAAGCGAATGAGATTGACGAGCGAGGGCATCACGCAGCTCAGCAGCTCTCTGCTGTGGTACATTGCTGCAACAACTATTTGCGCGGATCCCAGGATGCTCGGCATCAATAATGTAAGTTTGCAGGACAACGTCGACACATTGACGACACCCGATGCCGCAATCCGTAGGCGTGTGCCCCCTGTGTTGGGTCCGTGGCTCGGAGACATCGAGTCGAATGCCAGAGGAGAATAGTACTGGAACGTCGCTGCAGATTCTGAAAACACCTCTTCTCCCACCCTGCGCGCGTTGAACGCCTTCACTTTGACAAAGAAGATGTTCGCAAGCTCTTGTGGAGGGGTTATGCACCATATTTCTGACTCGCTCACGAATGCTGCGGTAGTTTGGTAGTCCCCGAGAACACATTCAAGCTCAGGGCCGGCAAGAAAGTTGGAGCCATAGACTGTCAAGTTGGAGCCTCCAGTTATCGGACCAGATGATGGAAACACGTTCAACACTCGAGGAACTGCGAGATACGCGTATAGAAGCTCTCCTTCTGCTGTTTCCTGCCCGTTAATGTAGACTCGCACGGGTACACAGGAAGTGGACACCTTCTGCGTTGCTACAGAGACGCCGTATCGAAACGAGTCGGGAACGCTAGCCTGGATAGTGGGAAGCTCGCAGATGTTCTCTTCTCGTTGGATGTAAGCAGCCAAGGGTATGGTAATCTTCCACACCAGTACAGTCAACGAATTCGCACCGTTGGTCTCTGTGCGCGTCAACACTTGAACGCTACTGACATGCGCAAGCGTCTCCGACACCAGCACTCGCTTGATATCGGCCTCAGTTGCGGCCAACGGGAGGCCATAAGTCGCCTGAGTCCCGTTAAATTCTAGTATGATCCTCGGTAAACTCAAGCTGGAGTCGAGAGCACTAAGCTGCAGCTGGTACTCTGGCGAGCTCAGCGGCCGGATGATGACTTCGTGCACTTCAGCTTGGCGGGCTGTTGATACCAGCGGTGGGGCAATACACTCGAGTTCCAATGGTGTCAGAACCAATCCAGGGACACGAGTATTGTCGAATTGACATTCCACCGACTGGCTTCCCACGGCGAATCCTCGTCCGGAGATCGTCACAGCGTTCGATCCAACCAAGGGGCCATATTTTGGACTCAGTGAAGTAATTATAGGCACGAGATCGACTGTGAACACGAACCGCGACTCGCTAAAATCCCATCCGTTTCCCGATACTTCGAGAAACACTCGACCAATCGAGTCAGGGATCATTGGGACCTGGCACAACACTGTCGATCCGTCCCCATCAAGAGTTCCCTGAACGACAGTGTCTTTGCCAAATTGGCACCAAATTTTGTCCCCTAGGCCGGATCCAGTGGTCTGGACGCGAACCAGTGTCCCACCCGAAGCTAGCCCAGACGTGGGATCAATTGAGACAACCTCCGGAAGCCTGACGTACGAAAACGACAGAGCAGATAAACCGACCGTGTCGTCCGAGGCAGGGGGGAGTAGTGAAGTTGAGCTCAGCTTGGTCATGTACACGAGCACAGTCTCGGCAGAGCCTGCTAAGTGAGGCGGGGCATCACATTCCGCTGTTTGGGCATCCACAACATCGGCAGCGACGACAGAAGACCCAAATACACACACTAGATCACTGCCCTCGTGCTCTACGCCTTGTAGAAAACCTTCACCACGAATCGTGACACGAGTACCTCCGCGATGAGGCCCCATTTCTGGTAGCAAACTGTGTGCGACAGGTACATCTTGAAACCGGAACACAATCGAGTCGGAGGTATAGTGCGTGCCATCAGTTGTGACTGATATCCAGACGAGCGAAGGGGCTTCAATGGCTGGTAGATCACACTCAATCCATTGCTCCATGATGAGTACAGCACGGCTAACAGTGGTCTCGCCGATCAAGCACGATAGCATTCCCCGATGCAGTGCAGCGAGTCCATCGCCAAAGACCTTGACACGTGTCACTTGCCGGATTGCACCAGACGAGGGCTCAATGCGAGTGAGTCGAATCGGAGCAACCACAAGCAACTCCACCTCGCTGTTGGTGAAGTCCATTCCATTGAAAGTCACGTCAACACTGACAGTATCCCCGGCGGTCCAAAACGGCACAATGCTCTCACTGCTGATTTTGTTCAGAGTGCATTCCATCAAAGAGGCCGATATGAATCGTGCGTCTAACACAGTGGAGCCGACTCGACACGCGATAAGTGGAGAATCTAGGAAATGAACCCCTGCCACTCTTAATAGCGGTGTGCGCTCCGAGATGACTCCTGGTGTCACATTCTTGATCAGGGGGGCTTTGACGTACGTGAATGTGAGGAAACTCGCAGACATTACCACCGGATGTTTGGTTTTCGACTCACCAATCGCGAACGATACCTGACTCGGTCCACTGTGCGGTGGGCTATTGCATTCCGCATAAGAGGAGTTGGTCGCTTCTTGCAATGCGACGATCGATACAGGGGACGTCTCCAAGCCGAAAATACAGTCGAGGCCGTCTCCCAGAGGATCGCCGATCGGGTTGTTTGATGATAGCAGCACCCGAACGCGCGTGTTGCCCTCGATCGATCCGAACACGGGCGAAATGCCATGAATCATCAGCTCCTCTCGGTACACGACTTGAATGCCGTCATCGATGAAGTCCGCACCGCTGTTGACGGATACTTTGATGCTGTACTGACCAGGAGGAAGTGACGGTGCACTTCGACACAAGATTTGCGAGTCCGAGATCCATTCTGCAACCAGGATCTGCTCTCCTTCGCCGACTAGACATCTCACAGTGTCCTGTATGGATAAATTGAATCCGTGACCAGTAACAAGGAGATCCGTCTTGGTGTCAGATGAAGACCGCCGAACAATAGTCTTCGGGAAAACGGACAGAAGAGTCGGTCGCGCCTGATAAACAAACGTCAGCGCATTGCTGTAGTCCCCACGATTGTTCGTCACTGCCACACTCACGACACCATCCCCAAAGCCTCTGGGAACAGTAACTCCAACTTGAGTCGGTGAAATCAAATGAGGTCGAATGTGCTGCGCATCGTCCCCCAGACCAAAGCGAACTAGCACGTCAGATTTAACATTCTCCCCGTACAATGTCAACACATCTCCGTCGCTGACAATGACTGGCTTCCCGTCGTTCAGCACTGGATCATTCTCGTACCCAAACGTAATCGGCACAAGCGTGGTCGCAGATGCCATTCGCTCAAGAGATCCTGACTGCCGCCAAAAGAAGGAGACTGAGACGCTTGTTGGCTCGTCCGACCCAGGAGCCACACAACTTGCAGTATTTGCATTTAGAAGGACGGCGCGTGCCTCGATATCCCCAAACAAACAGTATGGAGCCGCGTTGGAGAGTACCCACGCTTCCGCATTGCGTAGTGCCAAACGAACCACGGTGCCGCCGTTGATCGACCCAGTGGATGGAGAGATGGACTCAATGTACACATCTGATGCGTACTGGAGAGGTTTTCCAAAGTAAACAATGTCATAGCCATTGATTGTGACGCCGAATTGGGTCGAAGACGGACGACTGGCAGGTACTAGACACTGGATACAGGAATGATTGACAAACCTTGCTGACACCATTGCCGCAAAGCCCTGTTCGCCAAACATACACGCGAGTTCTGGTGTGTCCATGAAGTTTTCTCCAGTAACATCGAGAATCCAACCGCCTTGTTCCGGGATCTGTCGAGTTGCGACACTCAGAACGGTCACAAGATCGTCGTAAAAGTACTCGATCGGATTCGATCGGACGCTGTCACCAATGATGACGCGAAGCTTTGAGCTTTGTGTCAGCCCAACACGATCGCTGCCTTGCGTTTTCTTGACCTCGGCGTGCGACGGAGCGATACACTGCAACTGTGTTCGCGAGATTACAGTTGGGGCGACTGAAACGCTGCCAAACACGCAGGAGGCTTGAACGTGGTCCAGGTTGTCGCCTGCAACGGTGATGACACTGCCGCCTGAGATCGGTCCATGCGAAGGTTTAACTGACTGAATTATCGGGTCGGCGATGAACTCAACGGGCACGTTAGACTCGACGCGGGTGCTCCGTGACAGCCATACACCAACGTTTGCAATACCAGGGGTCCATTTAGGCGCGATGCATCGCAACTGGCGTGGATGAACTACGTGAGCGGGGACAACCATTGTCTTCGCTAATCGGGTGAATAAGCACTCCAGCAAAGTATCACTGACCACGTCTTCGCTCAGAGTTAGCAGCACTGGAGTTCCTCCAGCTGCTTGGACAATGTCAGGAATCGCGTGGACCATGTCAAGGCTGTCGCGATAATACAACACGAGCCCGTTGCTTGTGAAGTCTACGCCGTTGAGCGTGATCTCCAGCCGTCCATATCCACTGCCCGAGGTTCGAGGTGGAGTCACACAGGAAATTGTCGTATCTGAAATGATTGTCGCTTCCGATAACGTTGCCTCTCCAAAGCGGCACAGCGCTGCTTTCGAGTACGCGAAAAACTGTCCAGACACCAAGATGATGTCACCGCCTCGCACTCGCACCGTTGATGGGAACAGCTCTGTCACTCTCGGTTCTTCTAGATAGCGATAATAAGTTGACCAATGGTCGAGTGAGTGCGAGTCGCCCAGCACGCGGACGTCAATACCCACTTTCATTGGATGGGCAACTTTTGGTGTCGAACATCTCACCAACGTCGAGTTCATAACTGTCGCTTGGGTCGGCTCACCGCTTTGAAAAACGCACTCGTACTGAAGCAGAGGATCAAAAGAACCAATAAGGGAGAGAGTGGTGCCGCCACGCACACTTCCAAAGCCCGGGAAGACTCGGTGGACAACGGGGAAATCGTAGAATGAGAACCGAGCTGAGGCTGACCCGAAGAAAGTGACTCTGTCAAGGCTCACCTCGACTGCAACCGTTGTCCGTTCCCTCCGACTTGCTGACTGCTTGATCATCGGCGTCATGCACAAAATCTCGCGACGGCTAACAAACGAAGCAGGGGTTATGGCGCCACCGAACCGGCATACCAGGTCTGATGATGGCACGAACCCACTGCCAAACACTTGAATCTCGGTCTGCGTTGACTTTGGGCCTTGGAGTGGAGCAACTGAGATCACAGAGACGACTTCAAACACCTCGAGAGTGTTTGGTGCCACAACGAACTCTTGGGAGTTCCACGTTACTGCAAACTTGTGCGCTCCAGGTGATAGCGCCGGCAATACGCACTCGATCACGTCCGACGATAAGACCGCAGCGGGTATATCTATGTCCGCCACACGGCACATCATCGGGAGTCGCCTGTTGAAGCCATTGCCAAAAACTCGTACTGTTGATCCCCCAATTTCTGGAGCGAGCGACGGTGTGATCGACTGTAATTCAGGCGCGACGATGAACTCGTACACCTTGGAGTTCGACGTTAAGCGCTCTCCGTTGAACCAGATCGACACCAGTGCTCGCCCAGGCTGTTGGATATCGTTTGGGGTGATGCATGTAGCAGCCTCATTTGAAGTGCTCCACTGTGCCCTTGATAACAGCTGGGTCGTGCCAAACTCAAACACGCAGGAGTAGTTCCCGCTAGACATCAGTTCGCTAAGGCGGATAGTAAGCGTAACTTCTCCTCCAACTGACCCCACTGCAGGGTTCATCGCCACCAACTTGCGGCCAGAGGCATAGCTGAAGACAATATCCGACGTCACGACCTCACTGCCATTCCATACCACAGAAAGCGGCACTTGCTGGCCCCCGATTCCCGATGGGGATTGACACAGCAGCTTAGTGCCTGACAGATGGACTGCCTCGACCGCATTCGCTCCAAATCTGCACATCGTTCTTGAGGTAAAGACCGAGCTCACGGTTCTAGACAGAGTCACAATCACTTCTGTCCCTCCGTTAGCCGCACCGTCAGTTGGAGATGCGCCTACGATCTCGACGTCCGGAATAAACTCGAAGACCACACCCATTCCATCCACGGTAGAGGCCAAACCTCCGCTGATCCGCAGGTGAACTTTCCCCGGAGAATGTGAAGGAGTAACACACTCGACGAGATCGCTGGTCACCCAAGTTGCGTGTGATGATATCTCTCCGAACTCGCAATAGAGCTCACCTTGGCGAGGAGCGTTGCGGACATGAACCTGGACGATAGATCCACCTTTACTGAAACCGCTGACCGGGAAAAGGCTCATCACTATCAGCGGGGAGACCAACTGAAGTATCAGCGTGTTGGTTGCTACGCCACCCACGTCGACGTGAACCGGTAATAGGTCTGAATCACCGATGTCTCGTGGTTTCTCACATTCGATAACCTCTGATGATATGACGGTTGCGTTCGTAACATTCTGGAACGCGAAGACGCAGGTCACAGACTGTTCAGAAGAGAATCCCGCTCCGTTCACCTTGATTGTAGCGGCACGAGCGACTGGAATGACTGATGGACTCAACGAAAGCAGCCGAGGTGCAGCCATCGCAATGACAAAGGCTGAGGAAGCGGCTTGATTCACCCCATCACAGGCCAGAGAAACGATATGCGCGCCAGGGGTGAGCACTGTTCCAATCGGCAAGATGCACTGTGCTGAAGTATTGGATAGGATCAGAGCTTGAGTAGTGATATCGGCTCCAATATAACAAGACGGAGTCGCTTCCTCGCTGGCGTAGAAGTTACTTCCCGAGATCGTGAGGGACACTTGATTCATCGAACTGCTCACGGTTCGAGGAGAGACCGCAGTGACGATATCATCTGGGCGATACTGGAACGCTCCACGGGCGAGCTCGATCCTCTCGACACCATAGACGATGCTGAATGCTACTGATCCAGGTCGAGATGCCGGTGGAGAGGAACAGGAAAGCGATGACGAATTGAGCGGTATAGCTTCAACTAGAAAGCCTCCAAAACTGCAGAACAATCCTCGATCGCGCAGTAAAGTCTCGGGTTGAAGCTGCATCGTCACCACAGTGCCGCCTCGAACCGGTCCACTCGTGGCACCGGTCATTGTCAGCGTTGTCTGACCCAAAACCAAGAACGTAGCCTCGTCAGTTTGAAGCGTGACATCACCCGTCACAACTGAGACCAGGTAGGTTCCTGGCGCTTCTAGCAGAATCTCAGAGCGCAATCGGATACGTCCAGAGTCATCTTGATGGGTGTCGAGCGGGAACAGAAACGACTTTCCGGTGCTATCTTTGAATCTCAGCGACGAGTTCTCAGGATTGCCGTTCAGAAGCGTCGCAATTGACACAGTCTGAGGGCTGCCGCTGCGTGCAGCACTCGGAAGGATAGTGAGCGCTGACACGTGTGGGAGGAAGTATGTCCAGCTGAACGAGTGGCTTGGCTCACGATCAAACCGGAGCGGAACCAATGTTTCAGCTGATTTTGCCACCACACTGAGAGTTACCGTCGCGTTGAGTGCTAGAAACCCGTCTGCTTCGAGCCCGCTCCTCCACGGTGGCGAGACGCAAGATATCTTGGTCGAAGACTTGTAAATTGCTTCCACTTGCACATGACCAAACTCACACGACAGCTTCAGCTGTGGCAACAAGTTGGCGCCTTTAATATCAACAATGTCGCCACCGAACAACGACCCACCACTCCGAGCTGAGCTGAGTACGACTGGAAGCGGTAGGATGGTCAGAATGCTCTCGTCGCCACTGCCTCCCACATAGTCAATTCCATTGTTGGAGATCTCAAGCTTCCGTTGCCCTGGCACCATCAGCTTGGGAAGTGGACACTCAATCAGTCTGTGCGATAAAACAGTAGCAGCAACGCTGACATCTTCTCCCAGCCGACACGATACGGTACGTTCGGAGCCAATATCGCTCACTTTAACGCGAACCAGCTGCTCATGACCAACCACGATATACCTGGGCTCCACAGCTTGCAGTTGAAGCGAAGGCAATAGTTGTATCGACGACCCACTATCAGTGAAGTCCACTCCGTTCAGCGTCACCTCCACGCGAATTGTGGAGTATGCTGGGCGTAGCAGTGTTCTTGGGAACTCACATCGAACCTCCTTGTCACTTGTTGCACTTGCAGGTACATCAACAGCACCGCCAAGACGGCACAGCAGCTCACGCGTGGATCTGAAGAACTTGCCACTGACGATGATGATCGTGCTTGCCCCGATGGAGACGGACCGTGGGGAAATATCCGTGATCATTGGTGGCTCGAAGTACTCAAACAGGGGACGCAGCTCAATAAGTTTCCTGCCATCGCACTGGACAAAGACATCAACACGATCGGACTCTAGCCGCGAGGGAGATTGACACTCGACAGTTGTTGACGTTGTCGCCAAAGGCATTGTTAGAGTCGCGGGCACAGCGGAGGTTCCAAACACACAGGCAAGCTGTTCACACTGTAACGCGTTGCGACTCGCCGCGATTTGTAGTGCAGTCCCCCCAGTTATCGGCCCGGAGAGAGGGACGTATTCCCCAGCCTCGACGAGATCCGGTGTGAAGGTGAAGGTAATCCCGGTACCCACGATGTCTACACCGTTCAAAGAAAACCCAAAGGCAACGCGAGCGGTCGGATGAACTGGCGAGCGGCACACCGCAAGCGTCCTCGAGATCCATCGTGCCGGAGTAACCAGTGCGCCGGTTTCTCCACGTCCAAAGTGACAGCTTAGACTTGCGAGATGAGGGAAGTCGCTTCCAAAGACTTGAATCAACGCCCCACCCCGTTCAGATGCTGCGAGAGGGGAAACGCGCTCAATCACCGGGTCGGGAAAGTACCAGAACAACGGGAGGTCGATATAACTTTGCCCGTTGAACGTCACTCGTGTCTGCACCGCATCTCCTTTCACTGTCGCCATTGATGAAGATGGTGGAGTTCGACACAAGATACTTACGTCGTCTATCACCACAGCCGGCACAACCACATCGCCCACTTGACAGGATATGTTCGCACCCAGATACACCGTTTCATTGAGAGTCTTCCATGTCACGACGAGAGGAGTGTTACCTGCTACAGATCCGGTGTACGGTTCCATCGACGCGAACTCAGGTGATCTGTAAAGGTAGAATGGGACACTGGAGTCGGATATTTCTTGCCCGTTCGAAGTGAACCTGAGCTCGAGTTGTTCACCCGAACTCGCCCACTCTTCGCGAGGAAACACGATACAGACGGCTTCGTTTCGACTGTCCACCATAGCCGGAATGACGTGCTCTCCGAATATACAAGCTGTCTTTGGAGTGTTCACGAAGTCCGACCCGATCACCCGAATGACGGTCGGGCTCAATATAGAGCCGCCTGATGGAAAAATGCCAGACAGACTGGGTGTTTCCATGTACGTAAAGAGAAGAGACGTGTCGCTGACGTCTTGACCATTGAGACTGAGTGCAACGCTCAGGTTCTGGTCGCTGTGTCGGCCCTTGGGTGGGACTGTGCACCTCACAGCTCCGAAGCTGATAAAATCGGCCGGTTCAACTTGCTCCCCGCCGAAAACGCAACTCAAGCCGTCACTGAAGCGGAAGTTGGAGCCAAAAATGGTGATCAAAGTTCCTCCATCGGGTGAACCGACTGCTGGCGAGAGGAGATCAAGGACAGCGTCTTGGTAGTAGTGAAAAGACAGTGCGCTCAGCACGCCCTGGTCGCTTGATGGACTCAAGTCCACGAAAGCTTCTTGGAGAATTTGGATCACCCCGCTCAGCGCTACGCCTTCCCACTGCGGAGTTGTCCAAAGTATCTCACCCCAATGTCCAGGAAATGCGCGAGATGGTTTGGAGCACTGCCGTGGTCGGTGAGTGCAAAATCGGCAGAGAACGCTTTGCCGGTCAGAGCTGTACCCTCGTTGGTATTGCGCTTCAACAGTTCGCGACAGGTTGACGACAGTGCCACCGCGAACAGATCCGATCCTCGGAGTGATCGCCCACTGGTCCATGGCTTTCACAACTCGGAGCTTCTCATCAATGAAGATTGGCGCCATGTTCGCAGCGACATCCACAAAGCCGACCGATAGTTCCGCCTCAATTGGGTCAACCGATAAGCACTTGACATAATTTGGGGACACAAATGTCGCCCGCGTCGTCGTGCTGCCTATAATGCAGCGCATACTGGAGGAGTTGCGGAAGTCGCGGCCCTCGAGAACGACATCGATCTGTCGATCGCGACTTTGTAATGTTCGTGGCTCGAAAGATATCAGCACGGGCGTAGCGAGGAACTCAAAGCTCGCACTCGTCTCGGAGTAGTCCTGTACATTATTCGTCACGTAAACATCCACCCTTCCTGGCGAGTGCGGTGGTGCAGCGCACGACAGTGAAGATTCAGAGATCCACGTAGCAGGCACCACGTCCGAGTCGCCAAATCGGCATCGCAGGCCGGGGCTTCGGATGAAATGCTCTCCCCTCACAATAACTTGATATGACCCCGCCTCTGACCCGCTTGCTGGGTCCAGCAAGTGTACCACCGGCGCTGAATGATACGTGTAGCGTAGAACCTTGCTGGCATGTGTGATCCCGCCAGTGAAGATCGACGCCACTCGGAACGCAACTGCACCAGTCGTACTCGGTGGGGAAGTGCAGTATACCTGCGACGTAGAGAGGATCGTGGCAGGCACCTTTTTGTCGCCGAAAACACAGCTGAACTCCGTAGCAGCCTTAAACGGTCCGCCTTTCACGAGGACTCGCGTGCCTCCGTGCGCTGGTCCAGTCGAGGGACGAAGGAAACGAAGCAGCGGCGCCTGTCGACTGCAGCTTTTGACGGGGACCGAGCCAATTGTCGTTGCATCAAACTGCAACGAGATGGATGCACAGTCGATTTGGGCATTTGTCAACCCGACGCACTCGATTCGGGTGTCGCTGACGAATCGTCCTGCAAATTTGCCAACGCCGTCAACGTTGCATGAGATCAACGATGTGTTAATGAAACGTGTCCCAGTGACGAACACAGTCTCTGATGACGTTTCATCAGCTGTGGGATCAACATCGAACTCGACAAAGGTCATGGTGCTGTCAACACTGGGTCTTGGGTGGTACGTGATAGAGAAGTTCGGGTTTTCGCATCGCAAGACATCGTTTCCTGCACACAGCTGGAATGGAACTCGACCCGGAGGGCGAGAAGGCGCGACACAGTAGCCGAATGACTCGTTCACGGAGACGAAATGCGTCTGTGCTAGTCCAAAGTTGCACGACATGTCTGTGGGAAGAAGAAAGTTGGACCCTTTAACCATGATCTTGGTTTCGCCGATCTCGAATGCGTCCAACGGCGACACCGAGACTACAGTTGGAGGCGCCAAGATTGCGAACGGAGCCTCAAATAACACCTCTGATTGCGTTGCCTCGGTCACAAGGAGCGTCGCCCGTAGCGATTGGTCGCCGATGATTGGAATTGGCACTCTGCACAGGCACGATGTGCCACTCTTGAACTCCACCGGAGCAGACACGGAACTGGTTTCGCTCGGTAACTGCAGTCGACACACAAGAGACATCTTGTTGTGGAAGCTCTTCCCGCTGAGTGTGATGTTTGCGACTCTCGAAGTACTGTCGCTCCAGCTGTAGGTTGGTGAGAACCCATCAATCACGACTGGAGGATGCACAATGAACTCGAGGTCGGCAGCGGTGTGGAAGTCCTGGTTGTTGTTTGTGATCGCGACAGCAAGCTTCTCTGCTACCGCGTGGCGAGGAACTTGGCAGTGAACATGAGTGGAGCTCGCCTGTTTTAAGCTCGTTAGCACCGCAACGAAAGACCCGAAGCGGCAGCGGAAGAGTGGAGACGGGACGAACCCCGCTCCTTTGATCTCGACGACCGTGCTGAGTCCCCCGACAGTGGACTGCGGGGAGATTGAGAATACTTGTGGTGCGTCTGCTCATATCAACAGACAGATGTAAGTGCTGGAGCCAACATCTTCATGATCGACTCTGCGAGGGCGTACCAGTGAACTGAAACGCTAGCGATGAGTTGGAAACCGTGCCGCCAACGCTGATACTCACACGAGCGATACCAGGGTTGAGAGAGGGCGTGGGGCAAATGACAGCACTGTCACTCGTCCAGAGCGCTGGCGTCTTCTTGATAACCGGAGTTGCAGATGAGTCAAATACGCAGAACAAGTCCGCCGAGTGCGGCAAGTTCTTGCCGACGATCAGGAGACGCGTGTTCCCGAGCTCTGAACCCAGCGGAGGAATGACCTCATCGAGTTGCAGATCGGCTGATCAAATACGGCACACGAAAACATAAATATGAGTAACGAGTGACATATAAGCAGTTGTTCGCCAGTTGACGGCATACCAAGGTATTCGAAGGCAACCAAGGGACTTGTAACAGCCGTGTCAGTTGCGTCAAGGACAATCCGAACGCCAACCATCCCAATTCGATGCGGCGGCGCTATACAATTCACAATTGCTTCGGACTCGACGATGGCGATGGAGGGTTCGCTGTCACCAATGAGGCAAAACAGCGGGTAAATGTTTGAAAACCCGCTTCCGTGGACTCGTAGCAGCGTCGATGAAGAGGCTAGCCCCGTTCGAGGCTCAATGCGCGCAACTTGGGGTTGCAATACATAGTGAAACTCGAGTGGATAAACCGATTCGATCTCCTCATCATTCGCAGAGCAGGTCACCTTCACCAAGTTCTCAGAGCCGGAGTCGCTGGGCGGTGCCTTGAGAACGATCTGCGTCGAGTTGACCACTTGCAAGTCGCTGGTGATGCCATTATCACCAAAAATGCACGCCACGTCATCGTGATGATCGAAATGCTTTCCGAACAGCGTGATGCTCGTTCCACCGACAATAGAACCATGTGCTGGCGTCATGGAATTGATCACAGCGCCGTCGTGGTAGGTGAATACGACGGTGTCAGACGAGAAAACCTGTTCGTCGATGGAGACACGAACATTCACGTCAAACCCACGACGGCTTGGAGGGGCTGAGCACTCGAGAGAGTCACCAGCGACACGTGTCGCCCGGACAGCTGGAAGATCACCGAAGTGGCAGTATAACGCTTCGTAGTCTAGGAATTCACTCCCTCTCACCGTAACTGTGGTGCTGCTGTCGACTACTCCATGCATCGGGTAAATCGTGGTGATTCTTGGTGCAGGTAGCGCCGTGAATGATCGTCTAGCGCTGGTCGACGCTTCATTGGTGGTTCCGAGGGCAACCTGAACGACTGAAATCTTCTCTGTACTTTTGACGCCCGGAAACATACACTGGGCAAGTGTGTTGTTGAGGACAACGGCGAGCACAGACTCTTCTGCTGTGCTGAAGAAGCAGTAGGTCTCACCATCGACGAAATGCTGACCAATGATGGTGATGTTTGCTGGCACATCAAGCCGAACCAGCCGTGGCGATATGTCCGAGAGCACGATGGACTCTCGAACGACGCGGAGAGCTACCGACGATGCTGAGTAGTCGACGCGATTATTGCTGACACGAACCGAACAATCAGGAGACAGCATGGCTGGCGAAGGAAGTGTGCACACTGCAACCGTCTCGTTGACAACAGTGCTCGAGCTCGCCGCGACAGACCCGAACGAGCACGTGAACGACAAGTCGGCCCGAAATCCAGTGCCTACCACGACTATAGCGTGCGGTGCTGACCCTTGAGTGAGTACGCGTTGGGGAGAGATCTCGAGCACCTCGGGTGGCTCGTACCACTCGAACGGCGTACTCGCGATGATTATTCCGGTTAGAGCGTGAACGATCTGAATAGTTGCGTTGGCTGCCGACTGCACTGGAGGCATTCTGCACTGTAGACACCCTGAAATGCTTGAAACGACCCGCACCTGCAGAGTCTCGACGCCTTGTGCGTTGCTGATAGATGCTTCGCAGTAGTAGTCGGTGGCGAGAGTTGTTTTCGGGATGGATGCAGCGCAGATCGTCACGTTCACTGGAGTTGTGTGCGGAGCGAATGACAAGGATGACGCTGTGCGAGTGGCATTCCCATCAGAGCTGCGAACTAAGCTGACAGATTGTCCGGTATCAGCGAAACCAGCGCCGTCGATCGATAGAAACACAGCGGCTTGTGTCACAGGAACTTCTGACTTCGAAACGTTGATGCGGACCACCAAAGTTGACTCGTCCGCAACCGTAGCGCGTTCAACCGTCGCGTTGCCGATCCGAATGCCGTATATACGGCTCGGTGTAAACCGGAATCCCCAGACAAACACAACTGTCGGCTGACCAATCGATATCGTTGTTGGGAATACCCGCGTCACTGCAATTGTTGGCAGGAAGGTGAACGTGAGGTTGCTGTTCACAACACGGGCCAAGCCTTCAACGACGAACTGCATCATGACACGTCGAGCCTCAATGATATAACCGCCAGATGGCACAGCGCAGCTCAGATGGGACGCGTTCGCAACTTTCGCAGGCACTCGAGCGCCGATGTCTCCAAAGATACAGGCAATTCGAAGCGTATCGCCCTGGTTGATGGTAAACCCAGAGCCGACGATTTCAACAACATTTGTGACTGCCGACTGACTTCGCGATGGAGCAATTGCGAGAAATCGTGGCAGAGCGTCGATGTCTAGTCGTGGAGCCCAACCGGTTGAGAAGTGGGCACCAGCGTTGAGACTAACACGAACGCTGTAGCTGACACCTGGTTGGAGGTACGGCGACACAAAACATCGGATCAACTCTGGATTCACGAACTCTCCACGGGTTCGGATGTAGTGGTCATACGAACACACGACGTCTTCGTCGTCGGTCTTGTAGAACCCCGCGCCGACGACGCTGATAGCTGTTGAGGCTCCTTCTAGCAACCGAGACACGCTCAACCCATTCAACATGACCTCTGCACGCACCGCAAGCGATACTGAGCTAGAGATGAAGTCGTGTCCGCCGTTCATAGACACTTCCACGGTGATGTATTCCGCCCACGGGAAGTTGGCGATAACTGGAGAACACACGACCTTGCGACCAGCCTCCATCATCCGAGCTGGAACCACCAGGACGGATCCCAAGCGGCAGTACAGACCGCCGAACGAAGCGAAGTACCTGCCGGAGATCTCAAGTGTGAAGGAAGAGTTCATCGGGACAACCGACGGGGTCAATGACTCAAACACCGGCAGCGCAAAGTAGCGGAAGAGGATACTGGATGCCGAAAAGTCGAGTCCATTCAAAGCGATCCGCACTGGTACAATGAAGCTTCCGCCACTCTCATTCTCGTCCCATGGAGGGCTGACGCAACGGACGCGTGACTCCGACGCTTGTGTGGCGCGTACTCTCGCGTTGCCGAACGAGCAGGCGATGTCAGTGGACGGGAAGGGATGCTTCTCGACAGACACAACCACTTCTGTCCCGCCGGTGACTGGTCCAGACGTGACGGATGCCTCAATTGGCGCCACGTCGGCGTAAATGCGGACAAAAGATGCGTTTGAGGTCCGAGAAAAGTCTACACCGTTGTTGGAGACTGCGACTGCGAACTGTCCTGCCGGTGCGAGAGCAGGAATTCTGCACTGAACAATCGATGGCTCGATAAATGTGGCATGATCCGTCCACGAGTGCAGGCCCCCGCCGTTAGACGCGGCAACCATCGCAAAGGAGCACCGCAAAGAGTCAAAGGGACTGAATCCATTCCCCACGATCGTCACGACATTCTCGGCTCCAACGCGGACGAGTCTTGGCGTAACACTGGCTATGATCGGGTGCTCCGTGAACACGAACAACAGCGTCGACGCTTCTTCATCGTCGTCGTCATTAAAGCCACTCACACCTGTCTGGAGCCGCAATGAAGTTTTACCGGAAATATTCACCGCAGGACTAGTCCACTCGAGGCAGGTCGAGTTGATGAACGTCAGGTTGGAGATGACTCGAGAGATCCCAGTCGTGAAGCTGATTGAATACTTGTCTTCTTCGACAAAACCTGTGCCGACGATTTGGACGCGCGTGCCGCCGGTCAATGGCGAGTTGTTGGGTTTCGCACTGGTCATTGTAGCAAGCTTCGTGAGAGTGAACGTCAGAGGCTGCTTAGTGAATTCAGCCCCGCCATTGAAGGACACGTCGATCTCCACAACGGATTGGCTCGCCTGCGAGTAGTGAACGCCCGCAAGTACTTGGCACTGAACCTTCGCGGAAGACACATACACGCCTGGAGACATAGCGGACCCAACCAGGCACTCGACACCGGACGAATTGATGAAGTTCATGCCCAAAACATTGACGACTTGCGCTCGAAGATCCCGAAACCCTCGCGGCGGGGACAATCGTGTGATAACTGGTCGAGGGAATAGTCTGAATGTACCAACCGTGGTGAAATCGAAGAGGTTCTGGGAGATTTCAAGTTCGAAAGTGCTGTCGGCGCGGACGCCGTTGGCCCGAGGCACTTGACACGCGATCGAATCCACTGCCACTGCGTGTGGCGTGACGAGTCGGTGTGTCTCGCCGCCAAGTTCGAAAAAGCGACACGTCACCGTCTCGTTTTGAAAGGCTGGTGCCCCTCGCACGATAATCTCAGAGCCTGGGAACACGATCCCGCTAGCTGGTTGGACGTCCCACAGAGTGAATGACGGTCTTACCCTTAGTGCGAGAGCATTACTGCGTTTGCGATCATCAAGACCCTGGGCCACCGCAAGCGCGAGGACTCCTGTCACGCTCTGCTGCGGGATCTTGCAAATCACTTGAGTCGGCGAGACGACCGTCGCCTCCGATACGATCTGGTCGCTTAGGAGGCACAGCGTGGCTGGGGCGAAGTTCTTGCCCCGCACCTGGATGTTCGAGCCGCTTGCAGGTATCTCCGTGGGCCAAATCTCCGAGATGGTCGGCATCCGCGCCAGCTCGTGGCTGAAGAAGTACTCGTACGATGTCTTGTCTTTCGGCGCTCCACCAACGACGTCGAGACGGTAGTTTGTTTCCATTGGGTTCTCAGAGTTGGTCTCGACGAATGTCGAGTCTAGAATAGCATTGATCTCGCTGGATGTCCCGGTTCCCTGCACCACAACGGCAGACACCGAGCTATTGCTGCTCTGGCCTTGAGAGATCGTCGCCGCCATCGTCAGCTCTGTCTCTATCGATGCTGAGAGGGACTGACCGCCGGTGATCGTCAGCGAGAACGTTGACGCAGCGTTATACTCATCTTCATCGGGGTCGACAATATTGACAACTTGCAGGTGATGCTGGAGACGGTCACCCAATACGAGTTGTGGATACGGCTGACTGTAGCGGATACTGAGCGTCATCTCGACTACGTTCTCGCTCCCTGTCGGCGCTTGCGTACCATCCGCGCACCAGGCGACGTAGGCAAACGTCGATTCTGTCGCGACAGTCACGAGGTCGGTCGGGATCTCGAAGACGACCGACGAGTCTGTTAAGTCCGTGCCTGCGGACAGGATTGGCGTGCCTTTGATGAGTCCGCGACGCGATGTGACTGCGTCGTAGAGGTTCCCGACGCTTGGGAGCAGGACAATGCGGAGCGTGGCCTTCCCACAGCTCGGAGACGTGTGTGCAGACAGTCTTACGACCGTCTCGCCTTCTCGATCCACCACGGCAGAGTCAGCTTGACTCTCTCCGGCGATGACAAGGAACAACGGCGCCGAGTTGGATGGAGTTGAATCAAACTCCTGGATGCGGATCTCGGCATCCATCGTACCGCCTGAAGCCAAGAGAGACACTAGTGCGTCGCTCCACACGTACGGGAACTGCGCCGGGGCATCATCGAACGTCCAGTAGCCAATAAGGTTGGCTTCAAGGCCGGTAAGCTTGTCAACTCTTGACGCTAGCTGTGCGTCAGTGGCCGAACCCGCATTCCAAAGCGAGATTTCGTCGATTCGACCTGTGAACGGGATGAGATCGGCCTCTGTTGTCGAGCACGAGCCAATGCGGAGCTCTTTCATGGCGTCCAAGTCCACGTCGACTCCGTCCTGGCAACAGAGCGTCCGTGGGTTAGTCCTGTCAAGATGAAGCGCTTGCTCAGGCAAGGAGCAGTCGTACCGACACCGTCCCGCCAACTGCCATGGCTATCCGCGACGCGTTCCAGTTGATTATGACATGATGCCACTCACCGTCCGCTGGCAACACCAGCGACGGGAACAATCTCTCCGTGGCAGTCCCTCCGAGCTTCTCGCGTCTAACTCGCAAGAAGTTGGTCGCCTGTGCGGGGCTGTAGTACGCCCAGACCGTCACGACCTCGTGCTCGTCCGCTGTTGCGAGCTGGCAGACACAGAAGTCACCAGTGACGTCTCGCGTCGGCGCCATCCACATGACCAGCGTCTTGTCCCTCGGGTCTTGCGCCGTGTCACTCACATCAACCGCCATAAACGCTTGCTGCCGATCGCTAGTTGGTGAGAAGGCGTACCCCCACCGACCCGCCACCACCGCCGGCGGCGGGGTCACAGTCTTTGTCATAAGGAAGCGGATCTCGGCAGCTGACAAGGCCGAGTCAAACACGAACACGTCTCTGACAACTCCCTTGAAGCCACCGAAGGCATCGCCGTCACCGGCACCGACGACGAGCCCTGTTGTAGCGAGTCCGGCCTGAGAAGAGGTCGTCAATGTCTCGACAACGACGCCGTCGACCGTGAACTCGACCCGGCCATCATGATGGAACGAAGCCGCCACGAGCGTCCAAGCTGCTGCCGCGACGTCCGTGTCCAGTTGGCGTCCTGCGACCCGCCAGCGACCGGCGGCCACACAGATGGACCGACCGACGGCCGACCCGTTCTGTGACAGGATGCACCTGCTCCTCTGTCAGTATCCGTCGCCTCGCTATCCAGGCCGATCGATGCTCGGCAGCGTACGCACCCTGTGACGCTGTCCGAAGCCTCTGCGAGCTGGATCCAGGAGCCGATGGTGGTCTGCACGACCGTCTGAGGTGACAGCGACAGCGGCAGGTCCACGCCGCTGTTGACCTCCATCCGCGCGCCGTCCGCCACGGCCGGGACGTTCCTGGGCACTCCATGCTGCTGGTAGCCGTCCGAGTCGCCCAGTGGCGCGTGGTCCTTGGCGTCTAGACGCAATGGGTAGTAGGCGAGCAAGTGCCGCGGCCGGAGGGCGAGCAGCGGGCTCCACGGCGCGTCCGCAACGGCCGAGACCGCCAGAAGAGCAAGGAGGAGCACGAGTAGCGTCAGTGTCCTCGCCATCGGCGTCATGGGCGTGGTGGGCGTGAGCGGGACGAGTCCAGCGGTGAAATGCCGCGGCTATTAATGAGCTGCGCGACCTTTTGGCCGGCGAAAGATTTGGATCGACGCATGAAGGGACGGACGGACTTTCAAGGCGCATGTATTCACAGATGAGAGGCGATGGGGGGCGGCGACAGAGAGCATGGAGGCGTCACAGGGACTGGAGGATGTAGTCGAGCGCGTCGTCGAGCCCCGGGAAGTCGCTCGGGTCGGTCGGCGACGCCGTGAAGAAGCCGCAGGAGCCGCCGCCGCCGTCCAGCGCCGGCAGCGGCTCCTCCCACGCCTCGAGGCACAGCGGCGGCGGCTGCTCCTGCTCGTGCTCCTGCTCGTGCTCCTGCTCGTGCTTGGCGTCGACCGGCAGCAGCAGCAGGTCCTGGAAGCGCAGCTCGCCGCCGCTGAAGAGCAGCGCGGTCGGGTCCTGCGCCGCCACCAGCGGGCTGGGCACCGGCGACGCCGGCGTGTCGTCCGTCGCCTCGGTCTTCAGCTCGCCCGGGGGCTTTCCAACCAGGTCGGCGGGCTTGGCGTCGGCCTCGTCGCGGCGGCTCCGGCGCAGGCCGCGGCGCCGGCGCTGCAGCTTCTGGCGGAACTTCTGCGCGTGCGTCATGGTCTGGCGCGTGCTGCGCGTGCCGACGAACTGCGCCACGAGCTTCCAGGGGCCGGCGGGGAAGAGGCGGCGCGCCTGCAGGAAGCGCTCGTGCTCAGGTGCCGTCCACACGCCCTCGCCCTCGCGGCTCACGCGCGGACGCACACCCGGCCGTCGCCGTCGCTTGGTCTCGGGCATTGCGGTGAGGGCTTGCGCTGCGCGGTCAGAGCGCTCGAGGTAGTCGCGTCGCCGCGGATTCAACAGTGAGGTGGCCGGCCATCGGTTCGCCACGAGCATGCGACCGCCGCTGTTCGAAGGGGAGGGGACGCGCGCGCGGACGCTTGCATCAGCGTGGGCGACTTATCGCGGGCACGCATCAGGCGACCATCAGCGCGGGTGGATGCGGGTCGTTGAAGCAGTCGCGCCGCTGCCAGCTCATTACGGCGTTGGTCAGCCCTGGAACGTCTCGTCATTGAGAACCTGCGGCAGTGCATGTTGAAGTGTAGTTGATGCGATAGTTTATATCAGATGGGTCTTGAGCACCGTATAGAAACCTTTGAAAACTAACATTTGCTACATATGTTAGTAGATACGGAAGCGTGTGCGGAGGGCAGTTGAGACACGCTCGGCGCCAGCCAGACGTTCGCCCCGACCACAGTGGGCCGCCGAGAATTTTTCGCGGCGCGCAAAGACAACGAGGCGGCGCTTCGATATTCCGCCGGAGTGTTGGCGAGGCGGCTCTGATTAAGGCGAGCATCACTCGGGGTGATGTTCCTGCCGTCCGTCTGTGATATGGATGAGTGACCTTTATGCAGCGGCACACACTGGAGAGACGGCGCGCGGGAGGTTCCGCTGTGCGCAAGTGTCCTGTGTGTGGCATGCTGCACCGCGATTGGCCCGGCCAGTCGCGCAGTGGACGCTCGACGGTCGACGGATGATGACAGGCGTGAGATATCGTGGCCGCCGTGTTGACTGGTGTCGTGCGAAGAACTGGACGACTCGCCGCTTGATGACGCCGATGGGCATGTCAGCCCGTACGCATCGTCCACCTGTGCACCGCCGCGCCGACAGTGCTGCAGACAGAGCACGCGGCGGCGCACGAACAGGGTGCGATGCCCACGGCGAGTCGGCTTCGATCGGCCCGATGGTCCATGTCGAGAGCGCCGACGAGTCGATGGGTCCGGTCACTGGAGGAGTCGATGGGGTCGCCCAGACACGAGACTCTCGAGCTCCTCCCTGGCCACCCGCGCGTGTCCAGAATCCAGTCACCCACTACGATGGGAGTCTCCACCCAAGCTCGCCTTCCGACCCATTCCCACCCCTCACTCAGAACGCACACGACATCACCAAGCCCTTCACTCAGGAGAAGCGTTCCGCACTTTGATGGCTACATTGAAGGTGGCGACGCACGCGTGATCGAATCCGCGTGGCGGAACCGAATCCGCGTGGCGTAACCTGACCAGCGTCCGCTTTAACCGGAGGATGGATGCGTCGATGGCCTCCAAAGCCAGCGCTTCGGCCGCCGCTGGTGCGAATTATTGCCGAGCGTCGGCGCGCGATGGCGATACGCTCGTTCGTCCGCCCGCGGTGCTACTGTGGGCGAAATTTTGGCGGGTGGACGGCCGTCTGCGGTCGCCTCTGCGAGGAGCATACACACAGTCCGCCCAAGAGCCGACGCGAAAGAAGGCGAGGAACTTTGAGTCTCGGTGGCGCACGCAGGCAGGCAGACGGTCTTGGCGGCGAGACCCGACTCAGTGGAGCCGAGTCGTCACCCGAAATAATAACAAGCGGCGCGGTGGCGGTGACTCGGCAGGTTCAGACGAGGTGACTCACGCTGGTCGACCACCCAAAGGCGACACCAAGATCGCGAACTCCCGACAATGGGCCATGACGAAGTGGTGGGTCTGGCCCGCCGCAATGGCGATGTGGCCGGGCAGACGGCGCGTTGGGAGGGCATTGATGACCGCGGAGAGACCTTCGCGAGGATACACTGGCAGCCCATTGGCCGGTACGGGCCCTCCATAAATCAGGGTCAGCCGCGATCCGAAAGGAAGGGCACGGCGGCGGACGGAGACGGGTGGACGCGGTGCCTCGCATACTATATTACTCTGTTGTACCAGCACCAATTTGGTCCGCGCGCCAAAACTCTCGACATGCAGCTCGCACCAGGTGGGATCCTGCTCTGCGCGCCTCGCCGCCGCGCTGACAGGCGAGCGCGCGGCTCCTACTCCTTCTCTTGGGTCCTCGCGGGAGCCTGTGAGCTCAAAAAGAGGGGCCGGCCGGCTGCGGTGGGAATAAATACGCGCTCGCCGCTTCTACTCGGGCCGCTCGCTTGCTCGCTCGCTTGGGGTCTTCCTGGCGCGTCTATCTTGTATGGTGGGGCGGGAGCGCGTGGATGCGCGCTCGCTCGCTTTGCCTGGAGGCCGCTACGACTCGCGGTGGAACGTCTCGATGAGGAAGTCCATGCACTTGTCAAACTCAATGTCGCTCGGCTCGTACGAGGGTCCGTCGAGGAACTGCGCGTTCGCGTGCGGGTCGTTAAAGTCGATGGCGGGTGGCAGCTTCTGGTAGGCCATGGGCATGGGCGCCATGTCGTCCATGGTGACGGCGCCGCCGGCCATGGCAAACGCGCCGTCGTCCTCGCCAAGCATGTCGAGCTCCTGCTCGGCGGCGATGGCGAGTGACGTGGCCAGGATGGAGTCGTTGAACTGCTCCTCGTTCGAGAGCAGCGCGTTGAAGCGCGAGGAGCGGTCGAGGATGAAGGGCAGGTTGTGGCGGCCGCTCATGCGCACGTTGCGCAGCCGCCGCGCGATCTTCTGGCGGTACTTCTGCGCGTGGGTCATGGTCTGGCGCGCCGTGCGCGAGCCGACGTGTGACGCGATGTCCTTCCACGGGCCAGACGGGAACAGCTTGATGCCCTCGACGAAGAGCTCGTGCTCCTCTGGGGACCACAGGCCGCGGCTCTCGGTCTTGCCGCTCGTGCTGGACGAGTCGCTGCCGGCGGCGCTCATGGCGTCGTCCACGAACGACATGCTGGTCTCTCGCACTCTCGGGCTTGAGCGGTGTGGGGCGGGCGGGTAGGGCGGAGGGAGGGGGGGCGGGGAGCGAGTGCGTGTGCGCGCGCTAGCAGATCTTCAACTGAAAGATCGGAGCCCGGGGCGGCGCGAGTCGAGCGGCCGCCCGCGGGCTTCGGCTTCCCCGGCCGGTCAGGTGCCGGGTCCCCCTCCTCCTCCTCTCCTCCTCTCCTCTCGTTCCTTGACCTGCGCGGCGGATCTCTCTTGAAGAGACTATGGTGGGCTCCCTCTTTTCGATTTCCCGCGCTCCTCCTCTCCGATGACGCGCCGGGCCAAATCAACGCAATATGCGAGGAATTACAGACAGGGGAGCGAAAGATACGGGCGGGCTTTACGGCGTTGACAAGCTGAGAGGGGCGGCGCTTTCAGCGATTTAGGCTTTGACACGCAGTGTTTTAGCGCGATCCACCCGTTTCTCGCACCTTCTATCTTCCCAAGGGGATGAGAGTGTCCCAACCGCGCTCTCTGGGGACAAACGCGGGGATTCCAATACTGAACGCAAGTGTGCGCTGGGCGGGCGAAGAGGCCCACGACGCAAAGAAGGCGCCTGCCTGCCAGCAAGTGACAGCAAAAAGCGCCGCGCCTGCCCGCCCATCCAAACCGCCACCCGTCCGTCCGTCCGTCCGTCCGTCCGTCCGCCCAAGACGTGTCGAGGTCCGCCAACGACCGGAGAGGGTGACGCCGGTCATCCGAGAGGTCACCCAACCGAATCCACCGCAGCGGTTTCGTCGGTATCCAGGATAAAAAGTGTAACTGTGGATGGCGGTGTCAGTCAGGTGGCGGCGGTTCCAAATCACTTGCCAGGAAGTCACTCTCACTTGATCATACTATGCCGTCGCGAACGCGCTGGAGATTTGGACGCGGTGCAAGTTGCCAGGGAGGCAATCCAAGCGTGTGGCTCCCAATCGTCATGTCTCTTCGCCGACGAGATATCGATACAAACCCCAAGAGAGATCTGCCACCGCAAAGGGCTCTTTTCTGCGAACCGAGCCCGACCAGCTGGTGGGCGGGTGACGCGGCTCTGACCACCACTCCCTTCGGTTCAGAAAGTATGGCCGCCTGCGATCAGCCGCAACAAGATGGCGCAACGCCGGGCCAGACGCGGTGACGTCGACCCAACCTGTCAAGTTTGCCCTACCCCGCGGGAAACGGCCCACTTGAAGTTTCTTTGCTCCAGATCCGAGCCAAAAAGCAAAAAGCGCACAAGATTCGCGCGCGCGCTGAGGGGAGTTTCGACACGGGTGGCCATACATTCTCCCTCACAAAAAGATCGCAGCAAGTGAGCACACTGGCGCCGAGTATGCTTTCGCGCTGCATTCGACATTGTCAAGCAGCCACACGCTCCGTGACGCCAGAGTCCACCTCCTGTCACGGCTGTAGTACACAGAACGGATACAGTACAGTAGGGTGCAAGTGTGGCGCGCTGAAACTGGAAACGAGGCAATTTGTCCCGCGCTGTTGCTTTTTAGAACAATAAGACTGAGAACACGGAGGATTGCCCACCGCCGTGACGCTTTGCGGCCTCATCCTCGTCTTGAAGCGCTTTGAACCGCCAAAAACAAGCGGTTTGCCGCTTTCGCGAGCCTATCTTTTTTTCGTGTCCGCAGCGCGAAGCGGTGCCGTCCAGTGCGTCTTCACCCGTGAGGGCAAATTGAAGGTGGCCATGGAATTACCCAGGCGAGAGCTGAGAGCACGAGCTTTGTTGTGGCGCAAGAATCACTCCCGACGTCGCATACTTGGCGATCATTCAACTTGACGCGTGTTCAGAGCCGCTCCGGCGCGACACGAGCCATCAATGCGGGTGGAAGGACGCCAGCCTTGGTTGGCTGTCTTCGTTGTCTGTCCGCGAGCTCGCGCTGCCAATATCCGGCGCACAATCCCCCACTGCAATGCGGTCATCGCCGGAGCCACGAGCGTTGTCGCAACGGCCGCGAAACGACAACGAAGAACCTGAACGCCGACGGCGAGGCGCACAAGCGGGTGCGATGGCGGATCAATCTCTCGCCGCGCGCGCGTCTCTCCGCCGTAATATCCAGCGCTGACTTCGCTGGATCAAAGGCGATAAACAGCAAGAGTCAAGAAGGACCGTAATCGCCGGCGCGGAAACGGCGAGCGACCGCCTCTGCAACCGTTGCGGGCGAGTCTTCCCGAGCGGATAAGAGCCGCGAAGCGACGGCAACGACGTCATCGGTTTCCAACTGCCACGCCTTGACAGATTTCAGTCACCCAGTGGGCGGTCGAGACATGCGGAAGCGGCCATAACCGGTCCATCTGTCACCCTCTCGCAGGTGTCGCAAATGATCCCGATCCTTCGGGCGGTGCGACATGTTTGAAGAGGGACGCGCGCCACAGAGGGTGCACCTGTGGTCACAGACGTGACCTGCCGCCGGTCGCACTCTTATCCCACCCACGGCATCATGGCCGCCGCCCTTGATGGCGTCGGGAGAAGGCTCGTTCGTTCTGGGCGGCCGTTGGTCGCTCGTTTCCCGCCGCCAACCGCTGGGGGCGGCCGGGTGCATCCTCTCCTGGCGACGGCCGCCCAACGGGCTCGGTCGTCTCTCCCGCGCGGCTAGCGGACGGCGGCAGTCGCGCTTTCCGCTTGCAGCTTGTGGCCTGTGCGGTCAGGCGCGGTGGTGGTGGTGAGCGACCGACTGGGTCTTCCTGCTCTGACCGTGCGTGCGGGAGCGCTGAGGCTTGCTGTGAAGCGACCGCAAGACCAGCAGAGCCCTCGGGTCGAGGTGCAAGGTACAGATTGGTCTTGTGCGCATTTGGTAACGAGTGGCTTTCTTCGAAGACTCGCGGTGGGCCGATCCCGGGTTGCTCATGCTCATGGCATCGACAAGAGCAAACTGACAGCTCCGGATGGGAACGCGACGACAGCGCATGAACCATGGCGCTGGGCCAGCTGGAGGGAGTGCGCTGACGGCAACTGCGACCCGATCCGGCGCTTCCTCCAGGTTCGTGCGACGCAGCACTCAGGCGCAGAGCTGGCATACAGCATACTCGCCCGAAGGTTGGGTGGCCCCTCGCTCTCGGTGGCCCCTCGCTCTCGCAGGTGGTCCCGATCGAGTGAGCACATGCCAGTTGTCAACTCACATCATGCAGCGCCACAGAGGACTTCCGCCGCAAGCGACAAGCGCCTCTCGAGACAGTCCGTCCGTTTGCTTGGACTTCCGGAGCCGCGGTCGCTCACACACCCCTGTGATCACACACCCCGTGACCGCATGCGCTGTCGGCCAAGTCAACGGGAAGAACGCACCACGAGCGATCCGCTGCATCGATCCGACTCAATCCGACTGTTTGGCGCGCTGACATATGAGACTCCGCATATGATCGTCGCGGTCTCGACCGTCGATGGTATCGCCGCCAAGAAGCTTGTGCTCTGCGGTCGCCCCACCACGGCATTACAGTCCGTAACCACGTCACTACCGAGCCATCAGCCGCCACAAGAATAAGCAAATGCTGCTCCACCGCCAGTCAAGCAGGCCACCGCTTGCCACTGCTTGCCACCGCCCGCCACCGCCCGCCACCAAGCGGTTTAGCCATTGGCCGCGCGCGAGTGAACCCAGAATGCGATCGTACCAGCTCATTACCGGCGACTCGCGCCATTGAACCACCATCGCCCGAACCCCTCTCACGCTCCGCTGGACGCTGTTGATTGGCCGATACTCCCTCCACCTGACTCCACGAACCTCCGTGATTGGCCATAAACATCACCCACCATCACTCACGACTCCAACTCAGAACTAAGTGATGGTCTTCCGCCGAGAATGGCGGTGCCTCTGTCCAAACTCAAAGAAGGAATGACCGCGGGCGTCGGTCGTATGGAAGGAAAACGGCGCCGCTTCGCTCGTTCTCGGTCGCCAGAAGCAGCCGCAGCGCATACTCAAACGCAGTCAGCGGATCGCTCAAGCCGCCCGCGCCTTTGCCGTTCGCCTCGACCGCCTCGCACTTTCCCATTTCACAGGCGGAGCGAAGCGGACGACGCCCCCATGACGATCTCCAAGCGCGTGCAGAAGGAGCTGGTGCAGGCCGTGCCGCCGTCCGACGTGGCGGCCGTGCGCGCGCTGACGGGACGCACACCCAAGCAGCAGCTGAAGAGCAAGGCGCCGGGCAGGGCCGGCGCGCGCGCGACGACGGCGGCGCTGGCCGAGGCGAGCAAGGGCAAGGCGTGGACGCGCGACGAGCACGAGCGCTTCCTCGTCGCGCTCGACCTGTTCCCGTCCGGCCCGTGGAAGGCCATCGCCGACTACGTCGGGTCCAAGAACTCGCGCCAGACCATGACGCACGCGCAGAAGTACCGCCAGAAGCACGAGCGGCGCCAGCGCGGCCTGCGCAACAAGACGTCGAGCAAGAAGGGCAAGGCGGCCAAGAGCAAGAGCAAGGCGCGCGGGGGCGTCAAGGTCGAGTGCGACGACGCCATGGACGCCGAGGACCAGTCCCCGCGCAGCGTGGGCGCCGGGGCGGGCGTTGAGAGCCCGGTAATGTCGGACGGCGGCTCCAGCAGCGCGTTCGAGGACGCGCCGGCGGTGATGGCGGTGGTGGAGGACGAGTCCGCGCCGCCGGACTGGAACCTGCTGTTCAAGCAGGCGAGCGTGACGGAGATCTTCCCCGAGTTCGAGCCCGTGGAGTTCCTGCCCGAGATGTGGAGCACCAACTCGCTCGAGGAGATGGTGCTGGGCGGCCACGGCGGCCGCTTCGACCTGCTCTTCTCGGGCGAATCGCACACCGCCGTCGTGTAAACGTACGCAAGAAGAAGACCAAGAAGAAGAAGAGGAAGAAGAGCAAGAAGACCGAGATGAAGAAGACAGAGCCGAGGAAGAAGCCTGGGCTGTGCAGAGAGAGAGAGAGCGCGCGCATGCGGCGCTCCGTTTATCTATCTATCGCTGTGAGCGGCCGGGTCGCGTCAGGAGGCCCCGCCGGAGCCGTAACTTATACCACCCACCAAGAAAAATTAGGGACAGGGAACACATGCACGTCCACGTAGTGTTCACGCCACGCCGACCGTCGGCTGTAATACAGTATCCATGCACATTGACGACGCTAGTGACGGTGGATCAAGCGACACCGGATCAAGCGACACCAGGTCGACAGTCGAGACCATGGTGGTCGATTTCGGATCGGTCGTGTTGAAGCGGAAGAATGCGTGCAAATGACCATCACTTGATTCGTGTGGTCCACGTATTTCGGCTACCTCTCCGTTTAGGTGCGATTTCTGGGTTGGAGGTCGCCACCACCAGTGTCAAGCGCCAATACCAGCAGCCGGAGCGTCCGAGATGGCGGAGAAGGAGGCGGCGAGCAAGCCGCTGGCGGGCCTGAGCAAGGAGAAGGCGCTGCAGTTCAAGAAGAAGGCGGAGCGGCGCGGCGTGGTGCGTCTCTCGGCTCCTGGTGGGCGTCCGACGCGTTGGTGTCGCGCATTCTAACGCCATGAGACGTGGGCACGGGTGGTCGCAGGTGTACATCAGCCGTGTGCCGCCGTTCATGAAGCCGGAGAAGCTGCGGCACCTGCTGGGCAAGTTCGGGGAGCTGAACCGCATCTACCTGGTGCCGGAGGACAAGGCGTTCCACAAGAAGCGCGTGGCGGCGGGCGGCAACCGCCGGCAGAGCTACACGGAGGGCTGGGTCGAGTTCGAGGACAAGAAGGTGGCCAAGCGCGTGGCCGGCATGCTCAACGCGACGCAGATCGGCGGCCGCAAGCGCGACTACTACCACGACGACTTGTGGAACCTCAAGTATCTCAAGGGCTTCAAGTGGGACCACCTGACGGAGAAGATCGCCTACGAGAACCGCATCCGCGACCAGAAGCTGCGCATGGAGATCGCGCAGGCCAAGAAGGAGAACGACGCCTACCTTGAGCGCGTCGAGCAGTCCAAGCAGTTCGCCAAGATGGACGAGCGCAAGGCTGGCAGCAGGAAGGCGGGCGCGGTGGACGCGGACGCTGCCGACCAGCTTGCCGTCGTGCGCCGCGCGTTCGTGCAGAAGGCGCCGACGAGCAGCAAGCAGACGCGCTCGCTGGACGAGTCGGGCGGCAGCGACCTGCTCAGCAAGGTCTTCAAGAAGCGCAAGGTCGACGCGTAGATAGACGACGCCCGGCCGTCCATCGACTCGCCGACTCACTCCTATATAGAACACACGGATACACTAATTCATTCCCGGCGCACGGGTCGCCGTCCTCTGACGCTTACAACTCGTCCTTGGCCTTCTTCTCGTCACCTGACGGCAGCGGGACGACCACCTGCTGCGAGTCGCCGTCCGCGGCATCACCCGTGAACTCGAGCAGCACCTTGTCGCCGCGCTTGAGCGTCCACTTGTGGCCCGTGTAGGTTGAGTAAAGGATCTTGGCGCCCGGCTCGAGCGTCGTCATGAGCGTGCTGGACCAGTAGATGCCGATCTTGGCGTCCGTCGGGTTCTGGAACGTGACCGAGAACTTGGTCTTGACCTCGCTCGGGTCGTTGTCGTCCAGCCCGAAGCGGCGGCGGTTCCAGACCCAGAGGTTGGCCCCCCACTTGGTGCCCTCGAGCACGGGACAGCCTCCGTGGAGCGACATGGGGTCCAGCTCGCCGTTGGGCTTCTGGCTGTAGAAGAGCACGGCGCCACCCTTGCGCGGGTACGAGGCCAGCTTGGTCGCGCACTTCTGCACCATGTCGATCTCCCAGCTGCCCTTCTCGAACAGCGCGCGCGCCTCGCGCTCGTACTCGGCGGCATCGCCCGGGTGGTCGTACTCGGCTGGGATGCCCTCGGGCATGCTCGCCTTGGGGAAGACGGTCTGTCCGCCGCGCGTGACGTTCGACAGGTAGAGGAAGACGGTCGCGAAGCGGTTGGAGCCGCCGCGCGCCGGGTCCCAGTTGAAGGTCGAGGACGTGTCGGCCGCGAAGTAGTCGTTGTGCGCGATGTAGGCCTGCTTCTGCTTGTAGCGCAGCAGCTGGAGGCCGTCCGACATATCCTCTTGGTACTCCCCGATGGCGAGCACGTCAAAGGAGCGCTTCTTGACGCTGATGGCCGTCTCCGAGATGGGGTCGAACGCGTTCTCGCTCGTGCGGTGGCGCGACACGCGCTTGTCCCCGCGCTGGTGGCCCACGTGCGACTGCTGCAGCCTACTGTCGTCGTCCTCGATCTCCGAGATGCGCTGCACGAGCCGGTCGGCCTCGGCGTCGTCGAAGAAGTTGTGCAGCTTGAAGGTGCGCGGCGACTCGCTCAGCGACTCGATGACGATGGGCTTCTTGGTCGGGCTGGCGGCCGACGTGACCTCGACCCGGTGCCCGAGCTTGACGAACGGCCAGACGAACAGCAGCTCGGGCGCCACGAGGTAGAGCCTGTCGCCCGGCAGGATGTCCTGGTAGCCTCGCAGCAGCACGCCGCGACCGTTGTAGACGCGGTCGGCGAGCACGACGCCGCTGCCCGAGGCGTCGGCTGCGGCGGAGGCCAGCGCCTCGACGCTCACGAACTGGGAGAAGTACTCGGCGAGTTCCTGGCCGCTCTTGCCGGCCAGCAGCGCGGCGCTCACGTCCATCTGCACGCCGCCAGTCGAGTAGCCGTTCTTGAAGACCGTGACGCTCTTGACGGGCGCCAGGCCGCCCTGCGCCTCGCCCAGCGCGCGGTGCGTGTACGTCAGCTGCACCTGCTCCCGCAGCGGCTCCCAGAAGGCGAGCGCGGCCGCCAGGACCGCCAGGAGCGCCAGCGAGCCGCCCCACGTCGCGCGCTTCCCCATGGTGTGCCGCCTTGGTACAGTCGGTTTTGTATGGGGAAAATTGGGAAGTGGAGCAAGGTGCCGCGTCGATCTTTTCGGTTTTGAAGGTTCCGTCGACCCGACGACGCCTCAACACCCTTTAACCTTCACTATAAACTTGGGTTTTGTAGGAGGAAGGTAAGTGGGTGTTGGCAGAGGTTGCGGCGGGTTCAAGCGACAAGTGGTGGACTGAACCCTGACTCCATCAGAGAGGTATACTCAACACGTATACTATACGCTTGGTAGTCAGACGTGGTGCGTGTGACGACCACCTCAAGAGCTCCGAGTGACCGCATCAATGGTGGCACGTGCATGGGCTCTCCGTGGAAGGAAACGCGGGCTCGGAGCCGCCAACAGACTCAACACACGGCAAAAGCACTCGATTCCTGGCGCGGCGAGCCGCTCTAGCGGCCGAGCGGCCCCCTACTCGCGCCGCGACTGGACGGGTTAGATCAGGTGACTCTTGACGAGCTTGCGGTACTTCTGGTAGGCGACGGCGACTCCGCCCGCGAGCAGCACGATGAGCACGAAGAAGGGCAGGCGCCAGCTGGAGCGCGCGATCGTGAGCTCGCTCTCGACCTCGGCCGTGATCTTGTCGTTGACCTGCGTGCGCACGTCGGCGAGCTTCTGACCGATCTTGAGGTCCATGAGCGCCGACACGCGATCCGTGAGCTTCTGGATGCGCTTCTTGTTCTCGCGCTCCTTGGCCTTGAGCTTGCCGACCGTGTTCTCCGTCTGCTCGCGCAGCTCCTCGAACCAGTGCTCCGTCTCGATCTGGAAGTTGGTCACGTACTTCTCGAGGATGTTGACCTTGCAGTTCTGGTCGCACACGGGGTTCGACATGAGGTTGATGAAGTCCTTCGAGTAGTTGTGCGTCCACACGTCCGCGTCCACCTTGCCGAGCGCGTAGTCCTTGACGTCCGAGAAGGCGTGCACGCGGAGGATGTCGTGGTTGTCGGCGAGCGCGCCCGTGGACGCCGTGATGCCAAAAGTGGCGCGCTTGAGCCAGTCGGCCGAGAAGGGGAGCACGCCCTTGTAGCACGGCGTCCACAGGCCCTCGCTGCGCGGGTCGACCTCGACCTCGAGCTCCGTGCCCTTGACCTTGACGCGCACGCGCGACGAGCTGTACACAGGGTCGAAGTTGCCGCTGCCCGAGTAGTAGCGGAAGGCGGCGTCGCAGCCGAGCTTGGCCTCGTCGTTGAGCTCGTCCAGCGTCTTCTTGCCGTCGTTCACCTGGATGGTCACGTCCTTGTGCCCGCCGCGGTGCTCCACGTTGTTGAACGTGTCCAGCACGATGCCGAAGCCGTAGAACTTGTCCGTGAACCCGTGGTTGTCTCCGTTCGCGAACTTCTTCTCGTGCGTGAACCAGAGGCCGAGGCCGTCGCCGAACCACTTCTTGCCCTGCCCGTGGATGCGGTACGTCACGACGGCCACGAGCTCGTCGCTGCCGACCTCGGCCTTACTCCAGATGTGCCCGCGCTTGCTCTGCCGATCAGTCGTCAGCCGGACGAAGTTCTTCTTGACCTCGGTCGAGCCGCCGATGTAAAAGTCGTCCGAGATCTGCCGCTGCCCGGCCTCCGAGATGAGGTTATACGGCGGCGCGAACGTCAGCGCCGGCAGCTCGGCCGCGCGCCCCACGCCCAGCGCGCAGGCCGCCGCCATCGCAGCGGCCGTCGCTAGCGTCTTTACCACCATTCTGCCCGCTTTGCAGCCTCCACACGCGTCCAGACGCTCCGGCAGGGAGCGAGCGCCGCGAGGATCGGAAGACGGGAATGCGTCCCGGAAGCGGGAGTTGGTGGGCCGACACGTAAGACGACCTGCGAGACCCGATGTCGAGCAGCCTCGCACGTATCGTATTTGGAAGGTCTCGTGACACGTATGTAGTGTGGTGGACACTATTGTGAGAAATTTGGGGAAACACCCGAATTACACGTGGTCGACATGGAGAACGGTCTACTCTGGCGTGGCGTACACTATCTGATGGTCGGAAGACGCGGAACTGAACACCTGCCGGCCGCGTCACCAACATGCCTGCGCCGTGCGTGACGGGTGGCGCCTACAGCAGGTGGGACTTCATGAGCGCCTGGTACTTGCGGTAGACGAAGGCGGCGCCGGCCGAGAGGCCGAGGAAGAGCAGGAAGAAGGGCGTCTTCCACCCGCCGCCGCCGATGTCCGGGTTGTCGGCCAGCTGCTTGGCGATCTTGACGTTGACCTCCGAGCCGAGGTTGGCGTTCGTCTCGTCCAGCTTGGCGTCGATCTTCTTGGCCACCTTGGCCTCCAGCTCGGCAATGCGGCGCTCGTTGTCCTTGTCCTGCTTCTTCATCTTGCCCACCGTGTTCTCCGTCTTCTCCTTCAGGTCGGTGAAGCGGTGCTCGGCGTCCACGCGGAAGTTGCCCAGCTCCTTCTGCATGACGGCGATGATGCAGTCCGTGCCGCAGCTGGGCGAGTCCAGCCACTTCTTGTAGTCCTTGGACACGTTGTGCATGATGGCCTCCGAGTCCACGATGCCCACGTCCTCGTCCGTGAACTCGGAGAAGGCGTCGAAGCGGATGATGTCGTGGTTGTCGGCCAGCGCGCCGGTCGCGGCGCTGATGCCGATCGTCGCGTCCGCCAGCCAGTTGGCGGCGAACGGCAGCGTCAGCTCGTGGCACGCGACCCACTGGCCCGTGGCGCCCGCGTCCACCTCGAGCACGAGCCGCGTCTTGTCCACCTTGACCTTGAGGCGCGACATGCTGTGCACCGGGTCGAACGACGCGCTCTCCTCGTGGTAGCGCACGGCGGCGTCGCAGCCGAGGCGCTTCTCGGCGTAGAGCTGGTCGTAGTTCTTGGAGCCGTCGTTGACCATGACGCTCACGTCCTTGTGCCCGCCCTTGTGCTCCGGGTTGTTGAACGTGTCGATGACGACGCCCACGCCCGTGAACTTGTCCGTGAAGCCGTGGTTGACGCCCGGCGCGTACTTGCCGTGCGTGGAGAACCAGAGGCCAATACCGTCGCCGAACCAGCGCTTGCCGACGCCCGAGATGCGGAACGTGAGCACGGCCGAGAACGTGTCGCGCCCGACCTTCTGCTTCTGCCACAGGTACCCCTTCTTGCTCTGGCGGTCCGTCGTGAGCCGCACGAAGTGCTTCTTGGCCTCGGCGCTGCCGCCGTACACCCACGTGTCGTTCACGATGCGCCGGCCCTCGGCGTCCACCTTCTCGAACGGCGGCTTGAACGACACGTCCTCGATCAGCGACGCGTCCACGCGCGGCAGCCACGGGGCCAGCGCCAGGCACACGGCCAGCAGCAGCGCCAGCGCCCAGCTCTTCATCCTGCACTCGTCGCCTTCCTGCCGCTTCCTGCCGCTTGCTCTCGCTTCCCGAGAGTCTCGAGCGTCCGATGGGATCTACGCGGGAATGGCAGGCATGCCCATTGACGACGTGTCAGAGCACGAGAGACCCTCTCGAAGCCGATATCGAGTTTGGCAGAGCAAAACCTCATTTACGAATGAATATATTCTAAAAGATTCCAAGAACGCTTGTCATATGTGAGGAATGATGATCGCAATACAGGTTTTCCTTCTCCAAAAAAAA
>JAADYB010000037.1:0-59690 GCA_023338075.1 Phytopythium litorale
GCCGCCCGCCCGCTCCCCCCCCCCCCACATCAAGTCCTACCTACCTACGTCCCTGGCTCCAGCTCCACCCTCTTCTATCGTCGAGCGTCCACGCGCTCACAACTGGGCAGAGTTGGCCTTGTCGCCAGTCTTTTGCCGCGCGAGCTTCTGCGCCTTGAGCGATGCCAGCGTCGGGCGCTCGAACTGCGACTTGCCCAGCTTGCGGTTCACGTAGTACACGCGGCCAGTCGAGCGAGACACCTTGGCCTCCCAGCCCACCGGCAGCGACACCTCCGGCAGCGCGTCCAGGTTGAACGACTCGCGCACTGGTCGGTCCACCACCACCGTCGGCTTGCTCTTGCCGTTTGCCACCGCCTTATCCGCCACCTCGTCCTGCGGCTTGCTGTTCGCGCGCTTGCTGCGCGACGCCGCCTTGGCGTCGTACATGTTCTTGACCACCGACATGCGGCCCTTGATGCTCGACATGGCGCCCGTCACGCCCACCTCGACGCTCTTGACCAGCGTCTGGCGCGTCGTCGCGCCATTCGTCGGGCTGTCCTCGTCAATGCCCTCCGTCAAGTCGCTGCCGTCGCCGGCGTCGCCGCGGGCCGCGCCTGCCTTGCCCCAGAACTTGCCCGGCATGCTGGGAATGCGCGGGAAGTGGCGCTCCGACGGACGCGTTGAGTCGCCCTCCTTCGACCCGCGGTTCGACAGATCGTCCGCGCCCGTCAGCGAGTCCAGCAGCACATCGTCGCTGTTCTTGGTGCTCGACACGACGGGCTTCTTCTCCTTCTTCGACCCGAGCGTGCGGAAGATCGACTTCTTCTCGCGCGGCTTCTTCTCCGTATCAATGTGACCGCCGTTCGCGACAGCCTGGTGCAGCTGCTCCGTGAGCTTGGCATTCTCGGCCTCGAGGTGAGCAATACGCTTGTCCTTCTCCTTCGCAGTGTCTTGCAGCTGGCGGATCTTGACGTGGTTGCTCGCAAACGAGTACTCCTTGTCGTTCTTGAACTTCTCGATCTCTGCCTTCAGCGCACGCATCCCCTCTTCCATCTCCTTCGTCTTCTCGCGGAGCTTGGAGTTCTCGTCCTGGAGCGTCTCAATCATGCCGCCGGCATCCGCGAAGGACCCAGCACTCGGACGCTGGAGGTCCGGCGCCTCCATCGACAACAGACTGTTGCGACGCTCCGTCACGAGCTGCGCGTTCCGCTGCTGCTCCTCAGCAAGGCGCGCCTTCAGCTTCTCAAGCTGGTACTTCATGTCCGCCTGCAGCTTCAACTCCTCGAGCTCAGCCAGGTACTTCGGGCGCTGGATCTTCATGCGCACCATGGCCTGCACACGAATCACCATCGCACGCGTCTTCACGTAACGATGCCTGCCATATGGGACAGACAGATCACATGCCACTCGTTAGTGCGAGCACAACAAGGCTGCCATAAGGAGTGCAGTCAACGTACCGCTTGACGAAACCGCGCACGTGCTTCTGGATAATGACGGCGTTGTGGTTGCGCTTGACATCGTAGGCAACGCGACGGCCCTGGATGCCACGCCAGCGAGCCTGCGTCTTGATGATACCGTTCAGGAACGTGTTGTAGCGGCGCATGGCGATCACGCAGCGGATGACCGACTGCAGCTTGATGATCGCGGCGAGCTGGCGCAGGTACTTGATGCGCTGCGTGAAGCCCACCATGACCGTCTGCAGGTACGTGGCCTTGGCGTCGAGGAACTTCTTGCGGCGGTCCTCGAGCTCCTCAAGCACGCCGAGCTGGAAGTACACGCGGGACTTACCCATCTGGTACTGCTCCGGCGTCGTCAGCTTGAGCTTGTCCATGAGTAGCTGACACTTGTCGGCCGCAGTCTCGCCACCATGAGGCACAAACAGCCAGAACTTGTCCAGAATGTCCGTGTGCGGCAGTCGGTTCGGGTACGCCGCGCGCGAGATACGAATCGCCTCGATAACACCGGCACACCGCAGCTGCGCGACCACCATTGCTTGGTCCATGACCTCCGAGCTCTTAACCGGGTTCGGCTTGATGCAGCGCACGTATTGCACCTTGGTCGACTGGATCGTCGCCATCAGCTCGCTCAGACTCTCCTTGAACTGCGTCCCGACCGTAGCGATCGTCAACGCTCCGCCGCCGCCGCCGCCACCACCAACACGCGAGCGGCGGCGGTTGTTGCTCGTGTCCTTCTCCTCCTTCGGGGCCTCCTTCGGAGCGAACAGCGCAGCAGCAAACGGCTTGCTGGAACCGCGGATCAGCTCCGACAGGTCAGGCAGCAACGCGTCCTTGTGCTTCTCGAGGAAGCCCACCGAGTCGTACATGACCGGCGCCGCGTAGTGCTTGATCAAGAACTCCGTGCGCGACGTGCGCGGGAACTCAATCACGTGCGCCATGTCGTCCTTGTGCAGCGATGTCACCTTCGACATGAACGACGCCTCGTTACCCTTGGGACGCATCACTTCTTCGTTCAGCAGCGAGATGATGCCCATGCGCGACTCGATCACCGTCAGCACGTCCTGGTTGTCGGCGTACTCGATGTGGTTCCACTCGATGCCCTCCTCCTCGTACTCGATCTGCACCGTCTTGAAGACATCCTGCGTGAACTTCTGCTGGAGCTTTTCGTTCGCGTAGTTGATGCAGAACTGCTCGAACGAGTTGTGCTTGAAGTGCTCGAAGCCGAAAATGTCCAGCACGCCAATGTGGTTCGACATGTGCGCGTCGTCCGCAAGCGACTGATTGATCGTCGACACGAGCCAGTCGAACACGTTGCCGTAAATGGCCTTCGCCAGCGCGTCACGACAGTCGACCGCCTGCTCCCGACGCAGCGGCACGCTGTACACGTCATTTACCGCGCGCATCGTGCGCCAGCACAGCGCGCGTTCGAGCGCCTCCGGCGTCACACCGAGCATATCTATGGCCGCAGCCGCGCCAGCGTCGCCCTCGTGGATGCGCGACTCCTCGTCATCCGCCGGGTTCGACTCAAGCTGGATCTCACCGAGGTGAAGCACACCCGCAAGCACCTCGAACAGCGGCTGTTGGTCTTCGTACGAGAGTCCAACCAGGCTCAACGCCACGCGAGTGCGCTCAAAGTGGCTCGCGTCCGACTTGCCCTCAATCTTTCGTGTCGAGTTGTCGCCCGTGTACGTGAACACCGGCCTGGTGTCGAGCTGCAGCTTCGCCGCCATCTCCGGCGTCTCCAGCAGCTGAATATCCATTCGCAAGAGCATCGTTAGCATGCGGAACGGCTCGTCAAGGCAATCAAGGCGCTCCATACCTGATAGAAAATGTGGTAGTTGCGCTCGGGCGCCTCGTGGCTGATGACGCGCGTCTTCTCGAGCAAATAGGTGCGGCACTTGGCGCCGACCAGCGTGCCGTTGTCGTCAAACTGCAGCTGCGTGAACTTGCCGAAGCGGCTACTGTTGTCGTTGCGCACCGTCTTGGCGTTACCGAACGACTCGAGCAGCGGGTTGACCTCGATAATCTTCTTGATGGTCGTGTTGTTCATGCCGCCGGCGATCGTGGCCAAGTGGTTCATGAGGATCTTGGTCGTCTCCGTCTTGCCGGCACCAGACTCGCCACTGACCAGGATCGACTGGTTCCTGCCCGAGCGCCGCATGTTGTCGTAGGCGGCGACCGAGGTGGCGTACACGTGCGGCGGCAGCTCCTCCTTGGGCTGGTTCAGGTAGCGCAGGTGCTCCTCCTCCGCGTAGAGCTCGGGCAGCCACTGGTACGGGTTGACGGCGATGCAAATATCGCCCGTGTATGTGTAGGGCAGCTTCTGCAGGAAGCGGCGCTTGACGTTGAACAGGATGGCGGGCTCGTGCAGGTAGTTGAGCGCGATCATGTCCTCCGTGCCGTCGGGCCCGACGTTCTCGTTCTGGTAGGGCAGCGTCTCGAGCTGGTTGCTCGCCATGATGGCCTTGACCTTCTTGTCCATGAAGTCGACGCACCGCTCCTCCGCCGTCCCGTCGGGCAGCTCGACGCGGGCGAACACCTTGCGCGACTTGCCGTCCGCTGAGTGCTCCTCGCGCAGCACCTCGGCCGCCAGCCACACGTGCGTCTCGTCCGGCACGTAGCACTTGGCGCCCACCACCATCTCGAGCGATGACTCCCCCATGGTTGCCGTCTGCCTTCCCCTTGCTGCTACTCTTGGGCCGACCGCCGCGGTCGTCCTTTCCCGAGGAACCCCGTCCGTGGCTTGGTGTCGCTTTCCCCCGGAGGAAGAAGGAAAATAAACCAGGAAAGCATTTCGAGGAACTCGAGTATCCCCCCCCCCTCTGACGAGGGAAAACCGATCAAGAACCGGTTGATTTGCGGTACAAATGGAGCCATATGTGTTTTCACAGGTAGTGATGAGTTGGTTGCAATTTTAGGAGGAGCCAAGACGGCTTGAAAACCAGAGCGTTGCAACTTTGGGGGGAGCGAAGAACTCTCAGAGAAGGGTCGATTTCCAGAAACGGGACGCGAGCGCAGCTGAGCGGTAGAAATCGGGCGAGGGCGTTGAACTCGGATCGGATTCATCTTGGTGGTTGTATGCCGCCGCGGATCCGAGGCGCGGTGTCCTTCCCCCTCCAAAGCAATACACTTGTGATTTGTATGCCGACTCCGATTCTGCCTGAGATGTTGACCGGCCCAGCCGCGAGAATCAGGCCCACTCCAACCGAAGACACCAGGCAGGATGGCTTTCTGCACCGAGACCTCGTCGGTGTGTGTTGGTTGTCGCCCTCGTGCGTGGCAGCACGCAGCATGCAATCCGCCAGGCAGCAGGAACCGTGGCGAGTCTCCTCACGTTGTTGTCACACAAGTGCTGAGCTTGCCTTCGATGCCAGCCAGGAACTTGTGATAAATACCGGTTTTGTCAGTATGATACCGGTAGTGCTCCGCAAATGGTGAATCGCCGCTTTTGTTTCTTATCCATCACGTCTGCCTCCTCTTTTGTGAAATCGCACAATATTGTTTTCGGGGGCATAATCTTTTCGTATGAGCACGTAATCAGCGGTGACATCATTTCAATCAATTACGTAAAAGTGCTCCTCTCAAAGGCATCACTGTCTGAATTGGCTGGGAGTTCAAGATGCTGCTCCGGGTCGCGAGGCGCGCGCGGCTTGCTGGCGGCGGCAGTGCGCTCTCGCAGCGCGCGCTGAGCTCCGAGGCGGCGGACAAGAACGTCCTCCGCCCGCTGCGCGTGTGCGTGGTCGGGTCGGGCCCCGCGGGCTTTTACGCGACCAAGTACCTGCTGAAGGAGCGCGCGGACGTGCGCGTCGACATGCTCGAGGCGCTGCCGACGCCTTACGGTGCGTTGCATTCAGCCTGCTGGCGGCGGTCAAGGCGCTGATAATGCGCTGTGCTGCTGCTCCTCAGGCCTCGTGCGCTCGGGCGTCGCGCCAGACCACCCGGAGGTCAAGAGCGTCATCCACGACTTTGAGAAGGTGGCGGCCGAGGACCGCTTCGCCTTCCTCGGCAACGTGCGCGTCGGTGAGGACGTGAGTCTGGCGCAGCTCCAGGACTGCTACAACGCGGTCGTGCTGGCCTACGGAGCGGCCGGCGACCGCGAGCTGGGCGTGCCTGGCGAGCACCTCAAGGGCGTGCTCTCGGCGCGCGCGTTCGTCAACTGGTACAACGGCCACCCGGCGTTCCGCGACCTGGACATCGACCTGGCGGGCGTGCCGGCGGCCACAGCCGTCATCTTCGGGCAGGGAAACGTCGCCGTCGACTGCGCGCGCGCGCTTACCAAGTCGGTGGACGAGCTCGCGGCCACCGACATGTCCTCGCACGCGGTCCAGCAACTCCGCAGCAGGTGCACGACCCTGCTCAATGCTCGCTCTGGATGGACGAGAAGCTGACGACGGAGTGCGGTGGCGCAGCGGTATCAAGCGCGTTCTACTAGTGGGACGGCGCGGCAGCGCGCAGGCGGCGTTCACGATGAAGGAGCTGCGCGAGCTGACCAAGCTCGACGAGGTGGCGTGCGTCGTGAACCCGGAGAACCTGAAGCAGGGGCTCACGCCGGCGTCGCTGGACGAGATCAAGGAGCAGCGCGCCAAGAAGCGCCAGCATGAGTTGCTCAGTACGTTTGCCCGCGGACTTTGGTGCAGCCTTCTACCCAGTAGACTGACATGGTAAGCCAACTGCAGGCAAGATCGCTGACGACTCCAGCAAGTCCCACGCCGAGCGCTCCGTTGAGATCAAGTTCCTGGCCGCACCGGTGGAAATCCTGCCCGACACCAACGACCCGATGCGCGTTGGCGCGGTCCGCGTCGAGAAGACGCGGCTGGAGGGCGAGCCCAACAAGCAGCGGGCCGTCGGCACTGGCGAGTTCGAGACCATCCCGTGTGGTCTCGTGCTGCGCAGTATCGGGTATAAATCGCTGCCTATCGACGATGGCGCACCATTTGATGCACGACGGAATGTTCTGGCCAACGTGCAGGGCCGCCTGGTGGACCCTGCGATCGGCAACAAGCCCGTGACGGGATTGTACTGCACCGGGTGGGTCAAGCGCGGCCCGTCGGGGATTATCGGCACCAACATTGTCGATGCCCGCGAGACTGTGAGCTGCCTGGTCGGAGACATCGCTGCGGGCAACTACTTGCACGCCGAGTCGGAGAGCGACGTCGGCGGCCTCGACGCGGTCAAGCGCGCGGTGCTGGCGGCCAATCCGACCAAGCAGCTCGTGTCGTGGACCGACTTTGAGAAGTTGGATGCTGAGGAGGTCCAGCGCGGCGAGAGTGCAGGGAAGCCTCGAGAGAAGCTCACGTCGGTGGACGAGATGCTTTCCATCGTTGCGGCGAAGTGATCGGGCATAACAAACCGACAAATAGATGCATCGCATCGAGCAAACGTTTCCAGCACCGCGTTGCTGATGGTAGAAGCAGTCTACCTATCGGAATCAACCAGAATCTACCGCACGCCACTCGGTCCACTAGTTGAGGGTTTCCCGACGTGCTGTACGCGCTCACGGAGAGATGATGGGTAGTTGGCTGTCCTGGAGCGGTAAACTGGCGCAGACACTGGCCGCGGCGGCTGGAACGCCTCGGTCCGAGCTGTCGATGCGCTCACCTTGGACAGACATTGAAGCTGCTCAAAACTGCGGATGGTATCGGTCGCCATCTGGTGTTCCCCAGGAACCGTGTGGCACAGACTGTGAGAACGCTGCAACTTCCATCAGCAAAGGAGCGTCGGGCAACGTACGAGCGCTTTCACATGACGAAGTCTAGACGGGTCTGCCAGGATGTTCTTTGCGGGAATCAGCGACCCTCCTGCCGTCCGTGGAGCTGGCTGTTGCCCACCAAGGCGGCCGATATACGTGTAAAGCTCTGCACAGTCTCCCCGCACGCTCTGGAACATGGTTGCAACATTGTAAGTCATTGCCACCGCTGGTTGTTCACGCTGAGGGGCGAACCTCCATCATGTTTGTGAAGGCCGACTGCATCTCTTGGATGGCCAGGCGAGCGTTTTCAAGCTCGTCCGTCTTCTTGTTGAGGGCTTGCTCGTACTGGTAGGCACATGAAGAGCAACGATTTAGCCATTATCACCGGGAACCAATCTGTCATGACAAGTTAGCACACCTGAGTGCGAATCAGCGCAATCTGGTCCTCTTTTGAAGCCTCCAACGCCGCAACTCGCTGTATCAGGCGCTGAGCATGCGGTCAGTCATCACACATAAGTGACGGTACTGGCCAATAGTCATCATGAACACCAAGCTACCTGGTCAGATTGCGTGCTCTTCTTCGGTGACGAGGGCGATCCACATGCCATCGAGGCCCCAGCCGAGTGGAGATTGGTGAACGACGTGGATCGAGATGTCAGGAGGTTCTGAGACCCGTTGACACCAGTTGTGCCGCTCGAGGCATTGAAGGTGTTGCTGTTGCGACACAGCAACTCCTTGATCTCCTCGCGGTGTCTGGTTGCTTCGCATGCCAAGCCCAGGTCGTACTCTTTCACTTTTTGCTGCAGGAGATTCTCCAGGAACGCAATGCGTCGCTTCTGCTCACTGAGGAGTCTTCGCGCGCCTTCCTTCTCCTTGTTCGCCTCTGTCTATCATTGCACACGGGTTGTTAGTGGAGTTAGACGACGCAAACCTTCTTCCGCTCCACTGGCGCAATGGTGCAAGCCATACCACAACAACCGTAAAGTTGTTCTTGGCGTTGGCGTACTTTTGACGCAGACGTTCGCGGTCGCTCCGAGCCGTCTCTGTTTTCATTGCATGTGCATTCATCAAGTCAGGTGTCGTAGCAAAGCCAGGAGACAATCATTGCTGACGAACAACTCCACTGACCGTTCGATCGCTTCATAGACTGCGCAAGTGGTCCGCCTTGCACCCCCATCCTCGCTGCAGGAAGCCCTCCCGGTGCCACCAAACTTTTCAGCGCCGCTGCATCGTGATCATCCGCGAACGCAGAGCGGAGCACCAATCCATCCTATCCGATTCAATGGAAGACAGAGATCGTTCTCTTGTTAGGGCGAGCACGTCCAAAGCAGTTCAATCATGGCAACAACCCACCGCGAACTTGATTTCGCCGCTTTCGGTGACTTCCTCGGCCTCAAACCCAAGCTCGTTCAGCGCCGCGACGAAGCGGTTGTTGTACTCGCTCTTCAGCCCCTCGAGGTGTCGGCGTAGAGTTGACACCTCCTCTTGGAGCTTCCGGATGCGGCGGTCTTTGTCTACGACCGAGCTGTTGATGTAGTTGACCCGAGGCTGGTAGGATCGCAGTGAACGAGGGAATTTAGCGCATTGACGGTCACATCGACCGCGACGATCGTAGACGCATCCAACCTGATTCTGAACGGAGCGACAGCGGTTTGCGAACTGCAGCGTGCTCAGACACTCCTCGTAGTGTTCGCGCATCGGATGAATAGTGGCGATTAAGATGGTGTAGCAGTTCCCACCTGATCGACCGTAACGCAGATGATTAGCCCTTCAAACTGGTGAGAGGCTGGTTCACACACGAGCACATCCTACCAATGCTGTTTTGGAGTAGACGAGTGAGCTTCGAGTCGCGGTACGGTATGTACTGATAGCCGCTTTCCGGATCAAGCGACATGACCACCTTGCCCACAGCGCTCAAGCTCGAATTGATGTGCAGCGCCTCCTTCAGGCGCTGACCGTCCGACTCGCTCTTCTTCAGGCGCTCCGAGCTGCGCACCCATAGCCAGGTATAGTCTGTTAGCTCACCTCGTACCTCCATCAGAGGCCCATCGGCGTACCCTGCCAAGTCGACCATGTTGAGCATCCCGTAGATCACCTCGTCGGTGTCATGGACTGCGTAGCATAGAGCAAGTCAGTCATGCTAGTTTTCAACGGACTGATAGCCCATGCACTACAAACCTTGCTGGAAGACGTGGATCGTGAACACCGTGTGCGAGCGCGAGGAGACAGCGTTCATCTTGGTCTCATGCGTTGACCGCAGCTTCAGACCGGATTGCACCAGTGCGTCAACCTCCTCGCGTGACGTGACTGTCACCATCGACAGATCCTTGACAAACACCCGTCCTTGAGCGTCTTCATGGATCTCGAAGTTGGCTGCTCCAGAGAAATTATTAGCACACTTACGCGAGGACGTTCCGGTGAGTAGAGGCGTCACCTTTTTCGTAGTCGTAGTCTTCCTCCGATTTTGCAGCAGCGGCGGAGTTGGAGCCCATGCTGTTCGAACAGCGTGACGATGCAAACGATCAGCTATTATCACCGACAGATGACTGTAGACGGCGAGCTACAGGGAGTGCAATGAGGATTGTGAAGACCTCACCTCAGGTTGCTTTCTGTTCGTGGGATCTGATGCTGTAGTTCACATGGAGGCATTCACGGTGTATGAGCACCAGCAGCGAACAGCACAGCACGGAACTAACAATTTACCTGGCGCAGGAACCACTCAGTGCCACTTGAGGTTTGGTAGGAAAAGGGTCGGCCAGTCTTCTTCAGGTAGCTGAAGCCAAAACCAGTCAGTCACCACAACACTGAAGTGGTACAGGTTATCGCTTACTCTCGCGCAAGGTCACGGACACGATCGCAGTAGATCTCGAGGAAGCTGACGACGAGTGTGACTTCCTACCTCGATAACCAAGCGTTCGTGAGTGAAAGAACATGTGTTCGACGCTCAGGCAGAACATCCTGACCTTTGCCTTTGCCTCATACCGCCCGACCATGTCGAAGAGGTACTCGATTGACCGCGAAAGCAAACCAGCCTTCTCTCCAGGCTCGCCAAAGATGCTTCACAACATTGTTGAGCGAGAAAACAGACATGCGTAAGTGGTGCTTGTACGGCAACAGATACGAACGATGCAAATCAACCTGAATGTCTTGCCCGACCCAGTTTGTCCGTAGGCGAAGCAGCAACTGTTGACTCCTTTCAGCGCGTGATCCACCAGCACCTTGCTCGTCTGTCAAAAAGGTTGTATTAGGACCGCGCGATGGACTACAGTGTACCAGCGTCGCAGACTGGTTATCATTCGCTCAGCCAACCGATTCGAACAGGGTGGCTTGAGAAGTATCGGTCCAATAAATCTGTACAACCCGCGTCAGTGACCTTCACAAGCATGACCCAAAACGGCGCGTGCGTACGTTGTCAAAGCTGAAAGCGTGGTTCCCATACTGCATCCGCTCGGTGTCCTGTTGTCAGCACGTTCGTGTTGTCAGTCATCGTGTCGTACCTTTGGTCCTGCCATGTCCAGCTTCGTGGTGCCGCAAACAAACCTTGATCACGATGTTCTTTGCCGCGTCCTTCTTGCGCTCAAACATATCTTCCGGCGGGAGCTGTCCATCGGCGCATGGTCGAGCCCGAACGTACACCTGCCGATTGAAGGATTGCATCCATTAGCATGCTCCGCATTCAGGCAACAGAGCTGATTCATGCGTCGACGTCTTGCCTTGACGTTCGCATTGCCCAGCAGCCGCGTGTAGTCTGTGGTCACTTTGTGATCCATGTCGACAGCAACCGCGCGCGCTGAGCCTGGAGTGCGAGCGACAGGATGCCGCACGGATGCCGAACCAGTTTCATGAAGAGCGGGGCAGCGTGTTCCCGTCAGCCCGTTCAAGATAAATCCGCGTCGGAAATAGCCGCTCTGACGCAGTGGAGACGACGCCCCGACCTTGAAACTGTTAGGCGACCGTTCAATCCAGTGCCCGCACTCATGCAAATGGAGAGTGTGCCCTCGCTGAACACTCTCTCATGATTTCTGCTTGAAGGCAACGAGATCCGTTACTTCCAGGCTCTCTTTGCACCTCCCAACAGACATCATTGCTTCAAGCGATCTCGCATGTCTGTTCGTGACTGCATGCTGCTCACATTTCCACGATCAAGATGAAGCCGCGACCAGAGTCGGCAGCAATGGCGGCGAGCGATCAGGTTCGCGCAACACTGGCGCGAGCGCAGGCGCTGAATGACGCGTCACCGAACGCCAGCAAACACCAGCAGATCCGTGTCACGCACTGGGTCCGGAAACTGCTAAGCCAGCCAACATCAAACCCCGCGTGGCTGAAAAATGTCGGCGAGCACGCTGCAGTCTTGCTGAGCATGATTCAAGACGGAGTGCGTAGAACGGTGTATCTCTGCGTTGCAACCTGCCTCACTGGTGCTTAACTTCGTTTATTGAATGCGAGTTGCGTAGCGACTCGAAGATCCGTTCACGAAGCTACCGCCCCAAGGTCCCCTGCCGCTGCTTCCTCGACACAAGGTGCGGAATCGCAATACACCGCGACTACAGCCTGCCGAGCTGAATTACGGACTTCTTCATCTCGCAGGTTGCTCGGTTGGTGCAGACAGGGAAGCCCGCCAAGAGCCGATCTAGAGCCACGATCTCTCCGCGCCGAAGCAATCAAGCCTGGCTTCACGCGGTGGACATCACAGACGAGAGTGAACGAGCAACGGTCAGAAGCAGCGAATCGACCATTTGACTTACGAAGAGGAGCGATCTGACCTATCGATCCGTTGTCGTGATAGTCGAGGCGGACGGAGAGCAAGCAGATCCAGACGAGTGAGCAGGACGACCAGTGGGAGTGGCAGCGCGTTTGGAAAGGAGCATTCGAGAAGCTGCAGCATCAACTCCAGGACAAAACGGATGAGGCAGCGGCTCTGGCTGCGCAAGTCAAGGTATCTGCGGCATTTCTGGGCCTCATGCATGTTTGAGCGCAAGCTGACACAATGACATTGGTGTAGGAGCTCCGAGTGCTGGTAGCGGCGCACGAAAAGGTTCAAGACCGCAATACCACGGAGCAGAAGGAGGCGGAAGCGAAGCATCGAGCTGAGCTGGACAACCTACGCGCCGTGCACGCTCTGGAGATCGAAGCGATCAACGCCAGACAACGCAAGAAGCTGCAGGAAGTGACGCTGCAGAACGAGACGCAGGTGGCGCGCACCAGACGCCTTGCTCGCGAGGTGCGGAACCCACTTGGATCTACATTCACAGCCGCAGACTGACAGACGTAATTGGATGGCTGCCGCCGCTTGTGTAGGCCGAGCGCGCGGGCGCCTTCAACGTGCACTCGGACTCGTATCACGACTTCCTCGAGTACATCGATGACTTCTACGCCGACACATTACGACTCACGCAGAGTTCCCGCTCAGCGTGACACCTTCCTCAGACATGGTTCAATCAGAGAGCTATATACAATTACCAAGTTCACATCCGTCTCAATTATATCATAATAGTGAGCCCCCACCTCTGCGCACTTCTGACCCCCTCAGTCTCCATTGTCAAGCCTCCGACTTGCAAGCTCCACGCGGCCGGCGCCTCGCCTCCTTCCCCTCTCCTCGCCCTCTCCCCCTCCGCGCGTCCCCACCGCTCGCCATGTCGACGACCGCTCTTCAGGGGGACCCTCGCCGCCCCGGCGCGCTGCACCCGTTCGTGCGCGCGGCCGTGTCGGAGGACGACCGCCCGGCGGACTACTACGCGCTGCTGGCGCTCGTCTTGGGCCTCACGGCCTTCTCCTCGCGGGTGCGTGCGGTGGTGGACGATGCAACGCGGCTGGTGGATTTACTAACCATGTGAGTGGCTGTGTTGCGCGCGCCGAGCAGTGGAAGGAGCTCGGGTTCCTGTCCATCCTCATGAGTCTGTGCTCGTTCGCACACCTCGGGTCCAAGAACATGAACCTCAACTACGCGACGCTGTCCTTCTTCTTCGCCGTCAGCTCCATCATCACGTGGCACATGACCACCATCATGCCGCTCCCGGTCTCGTCGGGTGAGGCCTCGGACTGAGCGGCGCTCCCCACCTCGCAACAGCAGTCGTTGTTCCAGACAGACCACCCTCGCGACGACAAGGAGACAGCGCCGTCGTCAAAGGAGGCTGCGATGAAATATACTGTGAGCGTGTGGATTGCATCGAGATTGCCTGCCAGCTCGTGGGCTCGACGGGGTAATTTTAGACACGGAAGGAGCTCAATGATCTCATGACTGCTCATGTGGTCTTGATGGAGCAGCAGCCTTCGCACTGACTGTTGACTTGGTGCGTGTCAAAGGAGCGAGAGACCGCTGGTGTCTGTGGCTCACCCATGGTCACGACTGCCACGTTACGAGGAGCGCGGCCGTCACTCGACGACGATGGCGCGGCGGGGGTCTTGGACGAAGACGCGTTCGACAGGCACGACGGCCATCTTTCTTCGTCTCGCGCCGAGTTGTCGGCTTCGTCACCGACTCGGCGCAAGTTGTCCAAGCGTCCATCGTCAGGGTCACACCGACGTGCGTCAACCACGAGCAGCCCGCGACCAGCATCACCAGTCACATTGCCTCCGATCAACGGAAATGGCTCAGGGTTGTCGGTTGTCGAGCGGCAGCAGCGACAGATGCGGTCGTTCATCTACAACTTCCTCCAGTCTGACGACGCCAACAGTGATAGTAAGCAGGACGAAGACGAGGATCTATTCGCCGATGACGAAGAGATCACTGTAGGCGCACCATGCAGCTCCTTCAAGCGAGTGATCAACCTTCGGCAGCACGCAATCGACTCGGGCATCGACGTCACAGACGCGACCTTGCACGAAGTAGTCGAGATCGTCCCGCACCTGCGCGGGCTCAACCTCTCTGGGTGCGCTGAGATCACGGACGCGGCGATCTGGGCCATTGCACGAGCATGCCAGACCCACCTGTCCGCGATCTACCTCGCGGGATGCGTCAAGGTCTCGTCGTTGGGCCTCCGCTTGCTCGCACACAACTGCGGTAGGCTGCGCGTGATCGACCTGAGTGACTGCCCACAGATCACCGACCAGGCACTGCAGACGCTTGCCGCCGGTTGCTGGCAGCTGCGCGCGTGTATCATGCGCCGCTGCCCCAATGTCTCGGACGCAGGTGTCGTCAAGCTGGCGCAGTGCTGTGCCCAGCTGCGCAGGCTCGACCTGGCCGAGTGCGCGCGCCTCGGGGAATACGGTGACAAGGCGTTGCTTGAGATCGGCCGCTGCTGCTCCCAGCTGCAAGTGCTCGACCTCTTCGGGTGTCAGCACGTCCAAGACGCTGGCGTGCGTGCCGTCGCGCGTGGGTGTCCGCGGCTGTCGACACTTCGGCTCTCGGGCTGTCGTGACGTCAGCAGCGCCGCGATCCAAGCGCTCGCCGCTCGCTGCCGCGCACTCCGTGTTCTGTCCCTCGCTGGCTGTGTAAAGACCACGAACGACGACCTTGTGGCCCTGGCACAGAGCTGCTCGCAGCTCACGTGGCTTGACATCAGTGGAAGTCCGAACGTCAGCACCCCTGGGGTACGCGCACTAGCACAACACGCGACGAAGCTCGAGTACCTTAACCTCGCCGACTGCGCGCGTGTGAGCGACTCGGCATTGCTGGAACTCGCAGCCATGGGCTCCGGCTCCAGCGTCAAGAAAGCGCGCTCCGTCCTGGCGGAGATATCGCTCGCGAGGTGCCCAAACGTCTCGGAGCGAGGTGTGGAGGCTCTCGCGACGGCCTGCCGCTCGCTACTCACGCTCGACCTCACTGGGTGTGCGCAGATCGGCCGGCGGTTCCTCCAACGACTCATCGCGACGCTCGAGCTTGTGCAGTGGGCTGCGCGGTTCTTCGGGTACGAGCCGCTGCCCAACGCCACCGAGTTGTGCCGCGAGCGCGAGCTCCAAGCACGCCGAGTGCGCGGTGCAGTCAAGATCCAGGCGGCCATGCGTGGCTGCCTCGCTCGTGGCGGACTCTGGCACGCCAAGCTCAAGTACGTCGAGCGCCGCGTGCTGCCCAAGATCCAGGGACGCGTGCGCGGCTTCCTGACTCGATCCCGACTCGCGGCGGAGAAGCAGCTGAAGAGAGAGGTCTGGGCAGCGACCGTGGTAGCGAGAGCGTACCGGGACATGCAGCTGCGGCGCATGCTGGCGCGCGCGAAGCGTGTCCGCCGTATCCGGGAGAGCGAGGAGCAGGCGGCCATCATCTTCCAGAAGGTGTTTCGCGGCCATCGCGGCCGTCGCCGCGTCCGTGCAATGCGAGAGCAGATCCGAATGCAGCAGCAGTTCCACGCACGCGTCCAGGCGCTTCGAGAGCTCGCGGCCATCAAGCTCCAGCGAGCGTACCGCGGCCATTGCGCTCGACACGAGGCCTCCGTGATCCGCGCGGCGCGCGAGGCTCAACGCCAGCAGCGAGCTCGAGAGATGCGAGCAGCAAGTCTTCTCCAACGCGTGTATCGTGGCCACAAAGGTCGACAGCTGCGAGCCGAGCGTCTGCGCGAGCTCGTCCACCAGCAACGACGGCAGCATGGGGCCGTCACCGCCCAGCGACTCGTGCGTGGGCGTCGCGGGCGTCGCAACGCGCGCATACTGCGCCAGGAAGCACAGGAGCTGCGCGTGTGGAACGCCGCGCTCACGATCCAGCGCTACTGGAGAGGCTTGCAGGACAAGCACCTGGCGTCCGTGCTCATGGGTCTCGTCAAGCTTCGCGCGCGAGAGCAGTCCGCGGCAACGACCATCCAGAACGCGTACCGACTGTATGCGTCGCGAGGGTTTGCTCGCGCTCTTCGCCTCGCGATGCAGGCGCAGCGCAGGCGGCAACAAGCAGCGGTCGATATTCAGCGTCTGGTTCGAGGCTACCGCGGCCGCGCATCTGCTGAGGTCCAGCGAGAGCTGCTGCGCTTCGAGTCGCAGGCCAAGCCGCTGTTCGACAAGCAAGCCAAGCTCGAGGTGACGTGCCAAGAGATGGAGGCACAGCTGTCCGAGCTTCGGCGCAAGCTCGACGAGGCCCAAGACGACGAGCAGGCGCTGACATTGGAGCTGAGCAAGACGATGCAGATCAAGACCAAGTTCCACGACTCGAGCCGCATCACCGGCACCCCGCAGCGATTCTTGACCCAGTACTTGCAGGTGCAGCTCTCGGACCAGCTGCGCGCGCTTCGCGTCGGCATCGCCCTCGACACGCGCGCGCTGGAGGTCCTGGAGAACAGCTACAGCGATGCGAGCTCCAGGCTGCGCGCCGTCCGACGCGAGCTCGAGCCGCTGACGGACGGTGTGGTCACCAAGACACGCGAGAACCGCGTGCGACGCCTTCAAGGCCGCGTGCGGCGCGAGCGGAAGGCGGCCACGGACATCCAGCGAGTGTTCCGGGGCTTCCGCGTGCGCTGCGCAGTGCGCGAGGGCGGCAACTGCTGGCTGCAGCTCTGGACGCCGGTCGACTCGAGCAATGCGGTGGCCCACGCGTACTTCTACAACACGCTGACGGGCGAGACGCGGTGGCACAAGCCGCTGGCGATGGACATCTTCGGCGACCAGTTCGTCCAGCCCATGTCTGCCACCTCTTCCACGAGTGCCCACGACGAGCAGCACAGCTCCGCCGCCACCGACAGCAACCCGATGGACGCGGCCGACTGGTACGAAGGCTTCGACGACGCGGTGCAGGCCGCGTACTTCTACAACGCGCGCACCAAGGAGTACCAATGGGACCGGCCGGACAGCGTCAGCAACTCCTTCTCGACGGCGACGGCCACCTCTCGCCGGCGGCGCGCGTGGCTCGAGCAGAACTCGCAGACCCCAGACGCGTTGGAGCATCTGCTGGCAACGTCGGAGGCGACCGGTCCGCCGCTCGGGCAGTGGCAGAAGCGTGTTGACCCGCTGAGCGAGTACGGCTTCTTCCTTCATGAGCACTCGCGACAAGTGCGCGCTTCGCTCTCTCCACGCAGCGTCCACGCGTCTCTAGCCGCCGCTTTGGCCACCAGCAACGGCGAAAGTGCCTCGCAGCGTTCCCACCGGTCGACTGCACGGCGGACAGCGCGAAGCATAGAGGCGCCAGGCTCCGCGTCGCGGCCCATGCACTGGCAGTACCGCTATGGCTACGAGTACGACGCAAGCGGGCGGCTTGCACCGCTGTCTGCTGCCGAGAGCGCGCGTCGACGCATCTGGACGGAGCACACGGACGCCGACAGCGGCCTCCCGTACTATCGGAACGTGCTCACGAACGAGTACCGATGGGACAAGCCCGCCGACTTGGACGTCGACTACGAGACGTTCGCGAGCGGCTCGAGTGCCAGCAGCCGCGCGCGCCAGTGGTTCCAGGAGAAGGTCGACGCGCGAGATCAGGCGGCAGGTAGCAGCAATGGCAGCGGCCGGAGTGCGACCGGGAACACGACTGGTAACAGCGGTCGGTCCGCTGTCGGGCTGCTCACGACGCGGTCGGTCAAGTCGCGCGCGCTGGGCAAGAAGTGGGTCGAGTACGTGGACGCCGACTCGGGCCACGCGTACTACTACAACGAGGTCACGGGCGAGACGCGCTGGTCGCTGTCGCCCAGGAGCGCGCGGGACGACGCGGACCACGACGACCAGATCCCGCTCGCGCTGTTGGAGCAGGTGCGGGCACTGCGAGAGCTGCCCGAGGGCCACGCCGACCGGTATCCCGGGCGTCAGGAGCACGTGGCGTGGCTGGAGGAAGCCATGGAGGCCGCGGACTGGGCCAAGGTCGACGTGCTCGTCCAGCAGATCGAGATGCGGCAGCGCGGCCATCGAGCAACGAGCAGGTTGGAGGGCGAGGCGGATGCTGGCTGGGCTCGGGGTTCAGCTTCAGCGACCGAGGCCAGCGACTGGGTCGCGTACACGGACGAGAGCAGCGGCCGCGAGTACTTCTACAACGCGCGAACGGGCGAGACGAGCTGGTCGCGGCCGGACGGCGTCGCTGCTGCTGCTGCTGCTACTGCACTTGACAGTGACGCGCTGGCGGCCGCGGCGTGGGGAGACCTGGACTACGCGATCGAGACCTAATGGAGCGCGTCCGCGTGTGTTGGCCATACCATTTCATTACTATCGCTGCTGGACGCCACAGGTTACCGCCACTGCGGCGCCTCACAGGTCGAGGCCGCCCATGCAGATGAACTTGGTCTCCGTGTACTCGTCGAGGCCGAGCGGAGAGCCCTCGCGGCCGAGGCCCGACTGCTTGACGCCGCCGAACGGCGCCTGCGGGTACGAGACGATGCCCGTGTTGACGCCGACCATGCCGCACTCGAGCGCGGCAGCCACGCGCCAGACGCGCGACAGGTCGTTGGAGAAGAAGTAGCCCGCCAGGCCGGCGTCCGTGCAGTTGGCCTGCTCGATCACCTCGCTCTCGGTCGTGAACGAGAAGAGCGGCGCCACGGGGCCGAAGATCTCCTCGCTCCACACGCGCATCGAGTCGTTGACGCCCGCGAGCACGGTCGCGTGGTAGTAGTTGCCGCCGAGCTCGGGCGCCGGCTTGCCGCCCGTGAGCGCCTTGGCACCCTTGCCCAGCGCGTCTGCCACCAGCGCGCTCGTCTTCTCGGAGGCGGCGCGGCCGATGACCGGGCCAAGCTGCGTGCCCGGCGCGCGCGGCAGGCCGATCTGGAGCGCCTCGACGCGCGCGACCAGCTTGCGCGTGAACTCGTCGTAGACGGACGCGTGCACGAACACGCGGTTGCTGCAGACGCACGTCTGGCCCGTGTTGCGGAACTTGGAGATCATGAGTCCGTCCACGGCCTTGTCCAGGTCGGCGTCCTCGAAGACGATGAAGGGGGCGTTGCCGCCCAGCTCGAGCGACAGCCGCTTGACCGTCTCGGCCGACTGCTTCATAAGCAGCTTGCCCACGCGCGTGGAGCCCGTGAACGAGATCTTGCGCACGTCGCGGCTGCCCGTGAGCGCCTCGCCGACCTCGGGCGCCTTCTCGTGCGGCCCGGGCACGACGTTGACCAGGCCGGCCGGGATGCCCGCCTCCTCGGCCAGCTTGGCCAGCGCCAGCGCCGACAGCGGCGTCTCGGCCGCAGGCTTGATGACGGCCGCGCAGCCGGCGGCCAGGCACGGCCCGAGCTTGCGCGTGATCATGGCGAGCGGGAAGTTCCACGGCGTGATGATGCCGCACACGCCCACGGGCTCCTTGACGGCCATCATGCGCGTGCCGGGCACGCCCGCGGGCACGACGAAGCCGTCCGAGTGCAGGATCTCGTGCGCGTAGTACTCGAGGAAGCCGGCGGCGTAGGCGACCTCGCCCTTGGCCTCGGCCAGCGGCTTGCCGCTCTCGGCCGACGCGATCGTGCCCAGGTCGTCGACGTGCTCCAGGATGGACGCGTGCCACTGCTTGAGCAGCTTGGCGCGCGCCACGGGCGTCGTCTTCTTCCACTGCTTCTGGGCCGCCAGCGCCGCGGCGATGGCCTCGTTCGTCTCGGCCTGGCCCATGGACGCGACGCGCGCGATCTCCTGCTCCGTCGCCGGGTCTGTTGGGCGATGGACGAGCGTCAGCCGCGGCACCTCGAGATGACCAGAAGCATCCAAGACGGAGACGTACCGACGACCGAGTAGCGCGCGTCCTCCTTGGCGTCCACCCACTTGCCGTTGATGAAGCCCTGCGTGCGGATGAGCTCGGCCTTGCCCACCTCCGAGTGGAAGTGCTGGCGGCCGGACAGCAGCGCGGCGGCGGCGCGGCGCGGGGACGCGCGGGACGCGAGGCGCGAGGGCGACAGCATGGCGGAGGAGGAGGAGGGCTGGGTGGAGGTGCGGACGCGGCGGCGCTTGTTGCGGAGTGAGGCGGCGACTTGCTGCTTGCTGGTCCGGAATGCTGCGGCTGCTGGTCTGATGAGTTGGTGGCGGGTGCGTGGGCATTGGGGACGTCATCTTGTTCAACCAGAATGACTTGGCGTTTGTATGTGAGGAGGGATCTTGCTGGTGGTGGGGGGGTGCGTCACGGTGTACGCTCGCAGATCATGTACGTACGCTCGCATCACTCATAAGAGTGACAAGACACAGTGGTCAAAACACTAACAAATAGCCTACACCGTACGCTCGCACCCTCTCGAACAGACTACACTCCCATACCGTACGCTCCCATGCCAACAACACATTCTGAGACACACGGTACTGACAATATCCAGATCAGCCGACACTAGCTTTGCGTAACCGACAAAACATAATAATGACAATCTCTCATAATCTAGTATGTTGAACATTTGTATACCTTTGATCAGTACCAATAACTCCATTTTTGCATAAAGTTTGGATCAGCTTATCGGCAGGTTTGACTGTGACCAAAATATGTTCTCCCGCTCTGAATAACCTCTCTCGATTCTATAATGTTCGACTACGTATGTCTTTGGAACGTTCGTACCTACATATGCGCGATTGGAGGTAAATCCGCTAGTTTTCGGTACAAAAGCAAGTGTTCTCAGCAAAGTTGGGCGTAGCAACCTCTGCGCTGCGTATAAGGTGACTTTCCGTTTTTTCAGGATCTGATTTCTATACAAAACTACCAAACCGCTCTGGGAGCCTCTACAATTACATTTGTACCCTCAAAGCTGGATCACATTTAAAATTAGAGGTATTGGACATGAGAGAGCCTCGATTTCTGGCCCGTCTGCCCCACCCCACCCCGACAAGCTGACACTATCTTTGCATAACCTATAATATATAATGTCATACACATTACATAATTTATTACTTTTAGAGAAATGTTCACCTTTGTCTAGCTCCAATAACTCCACTTTTGGATATCGTTTGGTTCGGCTTATCGGCAGGTTTGACTGGATCGAGAGCCGCACAACACTCTCACCTTGCGATGCGCAAACGTACCCTTTTATCGGATGTGGTTACACACGTACCCCCACTCTCGAACGCAAAGACAACACCTTCCGCCACCATGACAAGCATCGCCGAGCCTGCCGCTGCCGCTGCCGCTGCGCTTGACGGCGGCCTGCCGCGCCTACTGGTGCTGTACGGCAGCGAGACGGGCACGGCCGAGGACGTGGCGCTGTCCATCCAGCAGCTGGCTGCCAACCGCGCGCTGGCGGACACGCAGGCGGCCGCCATGGACGCATTCCCGGTTGGCAAGCTGCTGCCGCAGTGCCAGCTCGTCGTGTTCGTCGTGGCCACCACGGGCGACGGAGAGCCGCCGGAGAACATGCGCGCAGCCTGGCGCTCGCTGCTGCGCCGCAGTCTACCGCCGCACTGGCTGCGCGGCGTGCGCTTCGCCGTCTTCGGGCTCGGCGACTCGAGTTACGCCAAGTACAACGCCGTCGCGCGCAAGCTGCAGGCGCGGCTCAAGCAGCTCGGCGGGCAGGAGATCGTGCCACGAGGCCTGGGCGACGACCAGCACCCGCTCGGGTACTTCGGCGCGCTCAACCCGTGGCTCGACTCGCTCTGGCCGGAGGTGCTCGCGGCTTTCCCGCTCCCGGAAGGCTTCGTCGTGGACGACCGGCCGAAGCGCCTGGTGCCCAAGTACCGCGTCACGTTTCATGGCGCAGACAGCGAAGAGACCATGCGAGCGCGGAAGTTCTCGCCGAGGGATGTGCAGCAGAGCTCGGGCTTCTACGCGCCGCCTCGGACGGCGGTCAGCGCCGCCGCAGGCGTCTTGGTGGCGCCGCTGGTCGTAAACCGCCGCCTCACCGCCGACGACTGGACGCAGGACGTGCGCCACCTCGAGTTCGACTTGTCAGCATGCCAGACCGCAGGCAGCGCTGACGAGCCGCTGTATCGCGCCGGCGACATCGCTGTGGTTTACCCCGAGAACACGGCGGGAGTGGACGAGATGCTGCAGTACGTCAACCAGTCGGGGGACTGCGTCATCTCGATCGACGCAGTGACCGACGAGAGCGGAGCGAGCCGGCAGCACGACCTGCCATCTCCCACGACGCTGCGCGATGTGTTTGCCAAGTACCTGGCGATCCTGGAGATCCCGCGGCGCGGCTTCTTTGAGAAGCTGTCGCTGTTCGCGGCCAACGAGGAGGAGGTGCGTTCGCCTGCACTGGCGCCGTCTCGCATGGTCTCGCGCATCCAAGTGCTTACAAGCTCGTGTTGTTCATTGCACCGGAATGGACCGATTGTTGGGACAGAAAGAGAAGCTGGAGGAGCTGTGCTCTCCGGAGGGCGTCGACTTGCTCTACGACTATTGCATCCGCGAGAAGAAGACTTACGTGGAAGTGCTGACGGACTTCCCAAGCGTCAAGGTCCCGCTGAACGTGTTACTGCAGCTCATCCCACGCCAACAGCCGCGCTCGTACTCGATCTCTTCCTCCGCGCTGCTTCATCCTGGGCGGGTACGGCTCGAGTTGTGTCTTTGGCTTGCGAGTGAACCGCCTTGGTCTGACGTGCAGCACTGATCGCGTTGACTGCCGCAGATGCACTTGACGGTGGCGATCGTCGACTTCCTCACGCCTTACAAGCGTCGGCGCACTGGCATCTGCTCGTCGTTCTTCGCGTCGATCGACCCGGAGAAGGAGCCCAAGCAGGTCGTCATGTGGATCAAGCGAGGACTGTTCGAGCTCCCCGCGCTCGACCAAGACATGGTACTCATCGGCCCAGGCACGGGGCTCGCGGGGATGAGGGCGATCCTCCAGGAGCGTAAGTTCCTGCGCACTCAACGACGTATCACCGACGATGGGGAGCAGACTGCGGGCAGCGCGACCCACCTCTACTTCGGGTGTCGCCACGAGAAGAAGGTAAGCTTGATGACCGCACTTCGGCATCCACACGATCAATCGTTGGACTCACACGTTTTGACGTTCCGGAATACCCAACTGCACAGGACTTCCTGTACGGAGACGAGCTCCAGCAACTCGTGGCGTCGGGCGACCTCACCGAGCTGCACACGGCTTTCTCTCGCGACCAGGTGCGTTTGTCTTCTTATGTTCAGCATGGACGTGAGTGTGCGGTGGGATAACGACGAAGGGTGAACAACGTATCACAACAGGAGCACAAGGTATACGTGCAGACGTGCCTGGTTGAGAACAAGGATGCTGTCTGTGCGCTGCTGGTCGGCGGCGCGTACGTCTACCTCGCCGGCTCAGCCAAGCGCATGCCGGCGGACGTCCGCGAGGCGCTGCGCGACATCCTCCGCGCCTCTGGTCGGATGTCTGTCGAGGAAGCCGAGAAGGTGCTCAAGGCGCTTGAACGCAGCAAGCGGTACGTGGTCGAGTCGTGGGCGTAGGTGTTCGCTCCAACTGATCAATAGAAACGGCGCACTCGTCGCCCCGTTCAGTGACCACTCACGACAACCCCGCGTCTATTGGGAGAACAAGCTCGAGAGAGAGCATGGACGCTGCCGATGATAAAGCTGCAGACGGTCAGGCAGAGGGCAGCACCAGCGGTGATCCAGCCACCCCTCCGTTCCAGTCGCGGCTTCAAGCGAAACGCGAGGAGCGGCGCCGACAAAAGCTGCTTGAGCAACACGAGCATGCGGTTTCGAGCACGATTGAGATCCGTGAGCCAGAGGAGTTCCCATCGTCATCAACCGAACCATTAGCGCTCGAGATCAACAGGGAGGCCAGTCGCGTGGGTCTGCCAACGCACAGGGACACGAGTCGGAGTCTCCAGTTCAACGTGGCAGGCGACGAAGCGAGTCGCCATCGTCGACAGCGCGCGGAAGCTCGTCGCGCGGTCTTGGCGTTTGGGGGCTCGGTCTGGGAGGCGGTTGCTAGCAACGAACTTGAGATCATCGAGCATTTCTTCCTGCTTGAAGGCGCGCCGTCGCTGCTGCGGAAACGACACCCGAGCACCACGCAAGTGGGTCGCACGCTGCTCCACTGCGCTGCATGGTAAGGCCGCTGTGTTCATGCATTGTCAGGTGGCATCAGGCCGTCATGGTCATGAGTGACGGATGTGCAGGCATGGGCACTTCAATATGGTGCACTTCCTGCTCTCGGCTGGCAGCGATCCCAATGCTATCGACACCGTGCGTCTGCTGCTCACTGTGAGCAATCTGCTGTCACTCCTTCTCATGCACTGTCGGCTGTGAGTAGGTGGTGAGCAAGACGACAGCCCTCTTGGAGGCTGCGCGCGCTGGACACGGCGCTGTGTGCATGCTCCTGCTGCAGCACGGAGCGAACCCGCAGCACTGTGACGCTCACGTGCGTATCATCAGCTGCACAAGTTAGTAGTCTGCCGCATGGATCCTCGAGTCACTCCAATGTGTTTGCAGGGTGACACGGCACTGCACTGGGCCGGGCGACGTCGGCATGGGTCGGTGCTTCTCCAGATCGCGCTGGAGGTCGAACGCATCCGCCCAGGGTCGTCCACTGCCATGTGGTTTGCCAAGGTTCTTGACTGTGTTTGGCGATGATGATGCTTTTGCCACCCCGCTTACATGACGCTTTCGTCGTCTGCGTGAAGAACTTGCAGGGCAAGACGGTGATTGATCTCATCAGCTCGAGCGAGTTCCTCGTCCCGCTCTTGCAGAAGCGCCTCGGGAGTGCGTTCACAGTCACCGCTCCTGCCCAACGGCGTCGCTCTCGATTCCCCATCAAGGTGCGATCCTCACTCCAGATTGTCGTTAACATACTGAAGCGGCTGCGATCACCCATTGACCATGAACTCGCACTGGACGGACTGGGCAGGCTGCTTTGATGGGGGCGAACACGAGGACTTTCTTCACGGCAAACCACCGCACCAACAGTTTGCTGGAGGAGACAGCGCGGCCTGGGACGAACACGGGCGACAGACCAAGCTCCGTCGTCTCGAGCCGCGCATCGACGGCTCAGATCAGCAGCGTGGCAGAGCTGGGCCTCGACGTCTCGTCCTTCGAGTACAAGCTGAGGGGCGAGGAAGGCGCATAGTGCGGCACTAATAATACCACGCCATGACCGGCGACCTTGTCGCTGTCTTCGTCCTGGAATCTTTACCCGGTTTCCATCTTCTTGCGCATCGGCAGTTCGCTTGGGTCCTTCTCACTCGGCAAACACCATCGTAAGCGCCAAAACTTGAGCGTCAACCTTGAGCAACAAACTCGAACCATCCACAATGGACGGGTTCATGCTCGCCGTCTCGGCGAACTCCGCGCCGAAGGGCAAGCAGCGATGGCAGACGGTCTTCCTCAAGGCAGACGAGATATCGGCCAAACTCATCGCCTTCTCGGACCGATCACAAAGCCAGATACGCTGGAGTCTCGGCCTCGTTGGTACCGACATCAGCACGCCGGTGCCCGGGGAGCCCAACTTCGGCATCAGCATCGACGACACTCCGTACTGCTTCTACGTCCGCGAGACGAGTGCCACGAGTGACAACACGTACTTCTTCTCTGCGAGTGACGACACAGCCAAGAAACGCTGGATGAAGACGCTGCTCCAGATCGCGCGCGATGGCCCCAAGACGCCGCGGTTTGCAGCGACGCAGGCAGAGAACGACTTCGTCTTCAATGCCCGAGTCGTCAAGTTCCGCCCACATGAGCAAGGCGCTCACGCGGTAGGCTCAATTGTGTCACATCAGCCTTATCGTTCGCTAACTCCGTCATCTGCCTGGCTTGGGTGCAGGAGTACTTGGTCGCCTGCTCGTGCCAAGTCTTCAGCAAGATGGTGAATCGACGCATGTCGAAGCAGTGGGAGATCTGGCACCGCTTCTCCAAGTTCCACGAGCTGTACCAGTACGTCGTGTGCTCACTCGTGATCGAAGAGCGAGGCTTTCTTGACACATGACGCGTGGCACACCAGGTCACTGCAGCAATCACTAGGAGTCCAGATGAAGAGTGTCACGTTTGTCAAGCACAAGCGGGACGCGCTGCGCTCGCTTGTCGGGAAATCGCTCGATCCGGAGTTCCTCGAAGAGCGTCGCATGCAGCTTGACACCTTTGTCTCCCAGCTTTGCGAGATACGAACGGCGGTCGAGTTCTTCAAACACCACTCGGATCCGCATCTCAAGGTGGTGGCTCTTTCAGCGTCATTGCTGCGATGTTGGCTGCTCACGTGTTCCCATCTTCACGCAGAAATTCTTCAATTTTGAGGAGAACTGCAGCAATGTGGTGAGTATTCGAACGGATCCGACAAGCGAAACATAACGCACCTTCACTTACCTTATCGTTCGCCGCTGCCACCTCCTGGATAGGATGAAAGCCCACGCAGTTCCAAAGGCCACAAGTCGAGGGGCGGTCGAAGCAACACGCAGAAGAGCGACGCGAGTCGCGCATCCACTGAGTCATCGCGCTACTCAGACGCGGACAGCCTTCGATCGAGTGATCCAATCGAGCACTTGCGGCACTCAGCTGGTCAGCTTGAAAGCGAAGATGCTGCCACGCCGAAGTCGCGCAGAGGGAGCAAGAAGAAAGACAAGAAGAGGAGCAAGCAGCATCAAGCGCACTCGGGGAAAGCTGGGCGAGAGGCCGAAGTGTGCCGCAACTAGATCGCCGGCGCGAGGAGCGCGTCGGGGAATGTGTATTATTGCACTCCCTCGTCTTCCGCCGTCTTCCCAGCTCGAGGCGCTGTCGAAGCTGGCTGCAGATACATCACGAGCGGTGGCAAGAGTGTTAGATGATGGCAAGTAAATAAACAAGCCACGCAGGCATGAGCTACACCTTATGGACGGATCCGCCAAAAATCGGTTTGAAATATCGCTCATCGATCTGCAAAGACCGAGTCAACCCACAGGTGAGCACACTTCGAAGCACAGCAGCGGAACCATCGGAATCGCCGTACATTTCCCCAGAACGAGTGCAGATCACTCGTTGGCTCCCGGCGGAGGAACACCTGCCGGCTTCGAGCATGACTGCTGCCATCAATCTCCGCGTCATCACCATCGTGCTGCCCAGAGATCTGTTTTATTCGTGTGCAACCCGCCAAAGAAGTGAGCACGTAAGAAGCTAGCAACATTTCTGCGATGACCACGTACCAAGCCGTATTCTTCATCCTCTTCCGACACCTCTCGGTGCTCACTGCTTTCTGTTTCATCGTGCTATCAACACCAAGACATCCACTTAGATCCTCACGCAGGCAAGGTATGAGATCATGCAAGATACACAGCTCTTACCTTGAGCTCAGTGTAGGTTAGCAATGGCTCGGTCATGCCGCCGCATATGATTGTTGTGAAGATGCAGACTGCATTGAGCAAAAAGAAGTTAGGTTCAGACTGGGAGAGATATCCAGCACCGCTAGGAGTTGTCGTGCACGCACCGCTGAGAGTTGTCGTGACGTAGACATCCTGGTTCGCGCCGGGCATGTTTCTGGGGACCACACAAATGAGACAGATCAGCAAACTCGACTCCACGTTCTCGGACTCGCATGACCACGTACTGTGAGAGTGCAAATGCGATCGCACCGCGAAGACCAGCAAACCACAGCACGACTTGCATCTTCATGGGGATCTTGGTTGTTCGCCTAGATCGGTGTTCAAGTCATAAGTGTCAGGTTGATCTGTATCGTGGCACAATTAGAGCGTGCCCACGCACCCGAGGTTTGCCACCCAGCTCAATGGGAAAGTGTTGAAGACTCGAGCAATCAAGCAGAAGATGATCGCGAGCAGCACGAAAGTGAAGTCCCAGCGACCAAACTGGCCGGCGCAAACGCCCATGCCCATGTACAGGAACACGAAGAACTCGGAGACAAGCGCAAAGCTCTTGAAAATGTGCTCTGCAGTCACTTGCGACGGCTTGGACAGGTTGTAGGAGTTGTAGTGCGCCATGGTGATCCCGCAGAAGAAGAGCGACATGATACCGGAGAGCTGCATGACTTCGGCCAGGGCGTACGAACCGTATGCGTAGAGAAACAGCAGCGTGATCTCATACGCCGGGTATCCCCTGATGTTGGTGTTCTTGCACATGAACGAGCATGCCAGTCTACCCCATTCGTCATCTGTAAGAACAAACGATTTCCATCCCCCCAACAATGGCTCTGCACACAGACGTACCCGGTAACTAAGCCGCACACGACTGATCCCAGCGAGATGAAGACGAACTCCAACATCAGCGAGACGGCCGCCCCCGACGTAAACTCGCTCTGGGATTCGTAGAACTGTGGACGCAATTCGAGTGCCCAGCGACCAGAGCAACACATGGTCAGTGCGCAGTTATGGCTCTCACTTCCACATGATGAAGACACACGTACCTTCAGAAATGTGTTGAACAGCACGATTGCGACGGCGTCATTCAGCACGCTCTCGCCGAACACAATGCTGTACAGGAGCGGGTCCAGATTGAGTTCGGGGTTTCCCAGAATCGAGAGGGTGGCAACCGGATCCACCGCGGAAATCAACGCGCCAAAAAGCAGCGCTTCCAGCGGAGATGATGTGTCGATTTGGATCCACCCGAGCTTTCATCCGAATCCATGACACACTTTATCAGTCACTCCCAAGTAAAGATGACGAGGTCCAAAGAATGATGCATCGTACCGTTCCGGCGTAGAAGGTCAAGTAGCCGATCACGAAGGTCGAGATCATCGTGCCAAGCACCGCAAACAGCGCGATGGTGCTGCGTGGAGAAAATGTTAGCTCTACCCTTTATGCGGACGTCACGGTTTGTGAACACGTACTTGAAATTGTTGAAGAATCGCTTCTGCCTCATCGTGAGCGCCAACGCCACCAGCACCGACACAACGCGGTCAGCTGCCTCGCTTTTGATGTAATACTGCGGGCACCCATGCCACGCACCCGGTTGAGCGAGTATCCGGCCTCGAAGATGATCGGGGGGAGTAGCAGGAAGTAGAACATGAGTTTCTGAGCTCATCACCCGACACTCGAGCGTTAGCGAGCCACGCGCGCCATAAGCGACCTAAAGCAGCAGCCAACAGGTGCTCACGTTGAAGCGGAGGAACTCCATCTCCTTCCGGCTCGGGTAGAACAGGCGCGCGCTTTCGAACCACCGGTAACACGCCAACAATGAGAACTTCTGGCTACCAGTCGAGGCCGCACGCGCCTGTGCGCGCGAAGGCGCTCACCAGACGCCCACGATGAGCCCGACGAGCACCGCGGCGCCAGACTCGGGCAAGTAGTAGAAGCGGTACTCCTTGATCAGGTACGCGCACACGATGCAGAGGCCCAGGATGATGACCTGCGCGGACGCCACACACATGACGCAAGTTTAGAGACGGTGTAACTCTGCCATTAGCCGCGTCGCCACGTACGAAGAGCAGCGTGTTGAGCGCGCCGAACTCGTGCAGCCCCTCGCCCGCCGATTTCTCTGTTCCCCGCACCAACACGCACAAAAGCGCCACAGCCGCGTCGCGCACCGTCAGCACCTCCAACAGACCCGCCAGACCCGCGAGTGACGCCCATGGGCGTGATCTACAGACGCACCGAAGAGTGCGACGTCCGCCATGCTTCCCCCGCGATGACGTCCTTTCTTGTGCTTGCCTCTGTGTGGAAATTGCACCTTGGGGAAAGCGGTCGGTTTGACATGGACAATATGGACACACTAAGTGTGGGGCGCTCTAAACACTGCTCCAGACTCTCATGTGGACACTCCAGATCCGCGATCATCACCGCTTCTCGACACTGCAGGCTCAAGTGTCAATAAGTGAGGGCGACAGCATGGCGGCGCAGCTGGCGGCATGCGCGCGGCAGCTCTTCGAGGGCACGCCGGGCAGCGCGGCGCAGCGCGCGGCCAACGAGTGGCTGATGCGCTTCCAGCCGCAGGAGGAGGCGTGGGACGCGGCGCTGCAGCTGCTGCAGGCCGCGCCGCGCGACGCCGCCGAGTTGGTCGCGGCGCAGATCCTGCGCCTCAAGATCCGCCACGAGTGGGCGACGGCGGCCGCCGAGCGCAAGCAGATCGTGCGAGACGTACGGCGCCCGCTCGAGGCTTGAGGCTTGAGGCTCGCTCGTTGACCACAGCGGCTGACGATCATGCTTGTCCTTGTTGTCGCCCACCAACCGACCGGCTGCGCCAGGTGCTGCTGCAACTGCTCGGACAAGCGTGTGTCCGCGCCGATGGGGAGGTGCTCTCGCCCGCAAGCTTCCGCGTCGCGTGCGCGGCGGTGGCGGACATCGTCGTACAGTCCTACAAGGAGTGGCCGACGTGGAAGGCGGACGCGCGGCATATCGTGGAGGCGAGCTTCGCGGCGCACAGCTCACGCGGGGCAGTGATGGTGTGGCGTGCACGTGAAGCCTCGCTTCGCGACGTCCATGCGACTGACTCGGTATTTTGTTGCTGGTGCTAGCTCATGGAGGTGCTGGGATCCATTCCCGTGCAGATCGTCATCACTTCGCGGACATGGGAGGAGGCTGAGGCCCAGCATGCAGTGGCGACTTTCCAGCTTGAATGCAACGATGTCGTCTCTGCAGTCCGGACGATGCTCACGAGCGTGTAAGTCGATCACGCACATGGCACCACGCCCCATACCAAGGTTTTCGTTCGACTGATCGATGCTGCTGTCCATGCCGCGTTTACTTTAACCACAGCCCCGACGCCCAGCTCAGCGCACTCCGATGCCTGGAGAACTGGATTGTTGGGTCCATTCCAGCCCATGAAGGTTTCGGAGTGACCGCCGTGCATCTCCACGAAAGGTACGATAATTATCCGCAATGCGGCCGATTGCAGATGCCCGTCATCGTCTAACCAACACCTGCCTCGACGTCGACAGCCAGCTCATCGGCTCGTTATTCGCGGCAGCAACTAGCATCCACGAAGATCAAGTCCAGGTACGACTGGACGAACTGTGGTCAATGCTGTCCAACAAACACAGTTCGATTAACTCGCTCTGTGTGAGCCAGCTTGCATCCGGGATACTCCACGACGCGTTCATGTACTCCACCGGCGCGGCTTCCGATGATCGGCTCATCCAAGCGGTGCACCATGCAGGTTCTCGCTTGGTGGAGATGCATTCGCTTTTTCTACCACCAGCAGAGTCTACAGTATCAAAGGACCCAGCGGGCAAGGAACTGCACACGTGCATCTGCCGAGGTCTCTCACAACTCGCGTGCGCGCTCGCGATGAACCATGCGCAGGCGTTGCTTTCACACCGTGCGTCCGTCGGCCACGAGATGAAGTTTCCCATCCAGTTCCTCGACTTTTTGTTGGCATGTTCAACCCACGAAGACGCGGAAGTGGTGCTGCCGACGCTTGAAGTGTGGTTCTTCTTTCTCGATGGACGACCCTCACAGACCGAGTTGTCGTGGCACATGCTGGAGCATTCCGCCCGCATCCACGCACTGGATGTCCTTGGGCGTTTGGTCAACTCGCTGATAACTCACTGCAAATACCCACCGAGGTTTGTGGACAGCTTGCAAGTATCGACCGATGACCCAGAGCTGGAGACCATTAACAATCTCCGCAGGTGCGATCTGTCGTATGGAACCACGACGAGGTGTGTGCTCTGACGCTGTACCTCGTTTCACACGACAGAGAGATTGCCGACACTCTCCTGAGTCTGTTTTCCAAGTGGCCAAGCATCCACGGCGAGCCGTGTGGTGACTATGTGTCGTGCGTGGAGGGCATTGCGAAGATTTTGCAACAGTCATCAGACGTCGGCTTGGTCGGAGCCATCCTGTACTTGCTGGATGCGATGATTGAACTGTTTGATATCGAGTCTTCTGACTCGGAGTCGGATGATGAGCAACCCCTGGCATCTCAGACCTCGTCGGAGGGTATTCAGGTGTTGCAAGGCGTGCTGAACGAGTGTCACCGCCTGCCAGCGCATCCGCTTGTTATTGAAGGCCTCGCAAGGTACGAGAAATTGCTTTACATCCGAACTGTTGAGCTCGACATCAAGCTCGTGTGGTGCCATATACAACAGGTACCTGCGGTCGCTGAGCTCGACTTTGGTTCTTCCCGGCCAGACCATTTTGCACGCTTCGCTGACCATCTCAAAAGGACTTGGCTTCACCCAAGCATTCCAATCTGCTCTTCAGTCGCTGGCCCATAGCAGCTACCACATCATGTACGTCCGGAGGATTATTCCATTTCGTTCCGGGTCTGATTGCCGCTGAGTCCATACTGACGTCGACCCCACTCCAGGAAGTACACAACAGTCGCAGAGCGCATGCCGCTGCTTCAGGCCCTGCTTCACTTCTGCAAGGCTGTCCCTGAGGGTGTGACACTAGCAGCCAAGGGCGATTTGCTCAACGTCACATTCCGCATCTCCGACGGAGTATCTGACTCGGGTAAGCGATGCATCAGTATAGTGCACTATCGTGGTCTATGCTGACTGTGTCTGTCATGCGCAGAGTTCGGCGCATTCTGTTCGTCCATCTTGTCGGCTTTGACGGAGCAGACGCAAAGCGAGCACGCCGCGGAAGCGTGCAGCGCGATCTATTTGCTGGGTCGCGCGATCAGTGGCGTGCAAAGCGATATCAACGGACAACAACTGATCCGGCAAGTGTGGCCACTGGTGGATGCGGCGCTGCTTCGTCATCACGCGACGCCAGCTTGCCGCTCATATGGACCTCGGTTCTTCCTGGACATTCTCGACTGCGTGGGCGATACCATGCTGACGAGTCTACAGGGACGAATGCTAGACGCGTGTTTGGGATGGTACGCACACGATGTCGCACCTGACATCCTCAAGTGCTGCGGGAAGATCATCCAGAGGCAAGACGGCAACGATGCGTTTGTGCATCCCACGCAACACATTGTGTCGGTACGTCTCGACGCCGTTGCCTCGCAGTGAGTCCTGTCCTCTATTATACTGACTTGGTCTGATGTCTCCTTCGCCGAGCAGAGTCTCTTGACCATGTTTCGACAGAAGCTCCATGATGAGCCAGCGAACGACATGGTCGTCGGGAAGCACAGCATGGAGATGTTCCTCCGAGCTTCACAGAACGCCGAGCTGGTCGCGCCGGAGGTTGACCAGTTCCTGACGATGGCTCGACATGCGCTCCGTGCATTTCCCCTCGCACTCGCAAGTAGTCTGGCCGAGCGAGAGCCAACGCTGTACTGGTCTTGCCTTCGACTCGCAACGGCGCTGCTCGAGATCGATCACCAGGTGCGTTTGTACAATATGGTTTACAGGAGAGAGAGACCCCAACTGACTATCCCGAACATTAACATCAGGTGCAAGTGATCTGCGATGCTGCGTGCGACTTCCTCCTCGACGCGTTGAGCAGTCGAGCCGGCGTGTGCTTGCCGGAGGCGGAGCCCTTCGCCATTCCCATCGTGCGCAGCGTACTGGCATTCCTTCACCCGGCCCGTGCGATCCACTACCGGCAGCGGAACTTGTGGGAGTTCCTTTTCCAGCTGCTGCACTCGCCTCGCATCTCTTCGCCCGTCCGAGGTTCGTTGAGACCTGGTTGATGCCTTGCTTGGCGCGTCCGACTCACAACTGTGTTGCCCTGAGCCAGCCACGTTCCTCTCAGCCGTCACCACCGTGGTCGCCACTAACGCAGATCTTCAGTCCCTACTGCCTCCGACTACACTCGGAGACCTAAGCACCGAGCTGTCGCGCCGCACGAGCCGCCACCGCTTCCGCCAGCACCTGACCCACGTCGCCGCTCAAGCGCAGATGGTGGGGGAATGATGGACGTTGTTGAAGTGCATTTAGTGTGGACCACGTTGCATTTCATCTGTCAATATCGAAGTAGTTGATGTGGACCACTCGAAGTCTCTCTCCCCTCATCCACCACCGACCACATGGAGCGCATCAAAGCAGTCGGACACGCGCGAGACAGACAAGATGTTCATGCTGCGCGGGATCCGCCGGTTCTCGACGGGCGCGCCGGGGCCCGCGGCCCCTCGCCGAGGTACGTACCTTTCCCACGCGCTTCTCCCGCCCTCCCCGGGTGCAATGCGCCGCCTCCGAGTCTCTGAAGCGAAGCGGATGCCATTCCTCGTGCCCTCCTGCCGACCGCAGAGTACCCGACGTCGTTCCTCGGACACCTCAAGACGCAGAAGATGAACGTGTTCAACATCGGCGTGGCCTTCCTGACGCTGTCGCTGTCGTCGCAGCTTGTGTCGGCCAAGCAGAAGTGCAAGAAGGCTGAGACCGCCAACGAGCAGCTCGAGGCCAAGGTCGAGACGCTCGAGCAGCTCGTGCTGAGCCTCGGCGGCTCGCTGCCCGACCCGGAGGCCGCTGCTGCTGCCGCCGCGCGCGCCGAAGAAGAGGAGCTCGCTGCCATCCAGCGGCAGCGCGACCAGGAGGCCAAGGCGCTGACGTCGAGCGACGACAAGAAGAGCACCAAGGCCAAGCTAATTTAGACGCTCACCGCGATTCCGTTAGTGCTCGCATCGGATCGAAGAGCGCAGAGCTGTCGCTAGTGTCGAGGGGTACCAGATGTGGCCTACGTCCATGCGCGAGCGCCTAATACAGCTCTGCGCGGCTCTTTCCTCACGCGCGTCGGTCGCCTCTATTTCTTCATGGTGCCTGGCAGCGACCGCTTGGACGAGAGGCTGTCGAGGCGGTTCATCTCGTTCACGGCCGTGAGGATCTCGTTGATGTTGGTCTCCAGCACCATACCGCCCATCACGATCTCGTCCAGCGCGTAGTGCACCTTGTCGCTGTGGAAGATGAGGTCCAGCTCGCACACGTTCTCGAAGATCTTGTCCAGCGTCTCCACGAACACTGCCGCCACGCCGTCAGTCCTCCGCACCCACCCACCCCCACGCACACACACACACACACACACAAGCCAAGAGCGTACCTTGGATCAGGTCTAGGATGCCCAGGTCGCTCTCTTGCTGGTCCACGGCGAACACGAAGTACAGCGTGGCGTAGTGGCGGTAGATGAGCTTGACGCCGTCGCCCCAGTAGCGCACGCTGCCGCCCACGTCCACGCCCAGCGCCGGGTTAGCGCCCGCCCCCTCCACACCTCTACTGGATCTCTACGCGCGCCACTCACGTCCCCTCCAGGAAGTTGCAGAGCGTGTCGGGCCGCTTGGACACCTGCGTGTAGATGTCCCGGATCACCGCCTGCTGCTCGGCGTCGGGCTGTTCGGCAAGCCTCGTGGTCAGTCAGCTGGGCGTCCGCCAGCGCGAGCGACGGACGCGCGGGACGCACCACGTGCTCATAGAACTTGACGATGCGCGGCTTGCCGTGGTTGTTGACGATCAGGATGCCCTTGATCATCGCGGTCGACCGTCCTGCTTCCTTCCGCCTTCTCCTGCTAATGTACTGCCGCGATGTGATGTGTGTGGGGATCGCCCGAAGGATTCTCCGCGTGACCAGCGGCGTTCGGATTGGCTCCAATCCTTCCGAATAACTCTTTTTCAGCTAATCAACATCGTTCAAAAGGTCCCCTTTTCATCCAATGGCATCGCTAGTACTGGCGAAAACGGAGAAGGATACCTTGGCAGTGGTCGTTTCACGGTCCAACTGTCACGGTGTGTCGGTTTGTCAGTGGCAGTGACATGGCGAGTGAGGACGCGGACGCGTGGGTTCGGCGCCGCTCTGCGCGTCCCGGCGGCGGCGCGGGCGCTCCCAGCAATGGCGGGACGTTGGCTGCGACCTCCTCCTCTGCTGCGCTGGCTCCGCGGCGGGCCGGGGCGTTCCCAGGCCGCGCGCGCGCGCTGGCGGCCGAAGAGGACGAGGAGGAGACGCAGCGGGTGGAGGAGACAGAGGACGCCAACGACGGCGACGACGACGACGACGGTGAGGAGGACGAGGAGCCCATGACACAGGACATGCTGGCGGACACGCCCGAGAGCCCGCCGACGCCCTCGCTGCCTGCCGCGGGCGAGCCGACGGCCGACTCGGTGGGCATCTCCTCGCCTCCTCCACCGCCCAACATGGTCACACTCACGTCGCCGACGACCGCAGCCGTGCCGATCCCACCGCGAGGCGCTGCGGACTCTGTCGGGGTCGTCCCAGCGCGTCGTCGCCAGCCGCCGGGCGTCCGAGACGCGGTGAGTCTGTCGCCGGTCGACACGCCGACGGTATCGGGCGAGGACGACGACTACCGCTCGGAGACGTCATCCGAGGTCAGCACGTCGCGCGGGTCGCGGCCGCGGAAGAACATCGTATCGGCCTGCTCCGACCACCGCGACCTGTCCAAGCGGCTGCGGCAGGCCGTGCACAGCAGCGCGGACGCCGTCGGCTTTGACGAGACGCTGGTCGGCGCCGACGTCGTGCTGTGCGTGCGTCGACGCAAGAGCGACCTCGCGCGGCGTGTTCGCCTGCCGAGACACTCGGACAGCGACGACGATGACGACGACGAGATGACGGAGGTACCGCCGCCGAGCCCGGACGACGGCGCGCCGCAGATCCAGCGGTTCTACGCGCACCGGTTCATGCTCGCGGCCAGCTCGGCACCGTTCAAGGCGATGCTGACCGGGAGGATGCGCGAGTCGAGCGAACGGGACGTGGAGATCCACGGCATTGCCGCGCCGATTGTCGAGAAGATGCTGCTATTTATCTACACTGGGGGTACGTCGACTGGTGGACCGTTTGCACGGGCGGGGGCTTGTCCGACCGTCTAACTCGCTGCGTTGTGTGTGTGAACCTGCTGCTGCCAGAGGTTGTGCTAGACTTAGACAACGTCGTCGGGCTGCTCGTCGCGTCCGAGATGTATGAGCTGGAAGCGCTGCGTGAGATGTGCAAGGGCTTTGTGCTCAACCACGCGCACGAGGTCTTTCGCGACCCGCAGATCGTGCAGGTGCCTGAGAAGCTGCTCCTTGAGGTAAAGAAGGCCTGCCAGAGTAATGCCCCGAACACTTGGGTCAGATATCTCACGACTGAGCGTTTGCGGTGGGCTGCATGCAGCTGATCCAACAGGACGAGCTGCAGATCCGCGAGCTGGCGCTCATGGAGGCACTGGTGATGTGGGGCGAGGCGCGGACGCCCAGCGGCGACAAGGCGGAGCTGGGTAAGCTGCTGCGAGAAATGATGGAGTTCGTCCGCTTCCCCACCATGAGTGTGGGCGACCTGTACGGCAAGGTCCGCCCACTGGTGCACGACGGCGTGATCGCGGAGGCGCTGCTGACGGAGGCGCTGTTCCACCACCTCAAGTGGGGCTCGCAGTCGGGCCAAGCGTCGCAGCGCACGAAGCCTCGCCAGCTGACGGCGTCGCTGCGGAAGCGCAAGCGGGTGTCGTTCATCCAGCACGTGTCGTTCGTGCCAACCTAGCCGTCGCTAACTTAACAGTGATGAGACCGATGGATTATGGCCTGCCACGGGAACACTTGGCAGCACGCGAGCTCTCGGATGCATGTGAAACACTTGACAAGGCAGTTGACAACATCGTTGGCGTTCAAAACCCCAGAGGCAAGGCTCCACCTCAATCATACTCCGTCAAACTCATGCTCGCTTCGGTCGAAAACTCGCCTTGCAGGTGATCCAAGAACGTCGATGTGACCTAGCCAAGCATGCGTTGTCAGTCCGATCCCCATCGTGCCAACTCGGAGCAACCTCGCGCACACCTTGAACGACCTTGCCCTTGCGAAGAATTGGTCACTCTCGCGCTCGCTCTGAGGGTAAGCCGTCGTCAGCTGTCGGAAGAGGCCACTGGTTCCCCACAACATCGCGTCTCCACGTACTTTGTGCGAGTGGAACCACCGCACGCTTGATAAATACGCAAAAATCCTGTCGGCTGTTGACCGCCTCATCAACGCCGGCTGCGCGAGTCGTTCGCAGTGCATATCGTTAGATCCAGATGATCGATACACATACTTGGACACTAGATGGAGCAGGCTCACCTCGAGGGTGCTGAGGATCGCCAGGCAGACTTGATAGAAGGCTTTCCACCCCGCGTCAAAGAACAGGTCGAGGAATGGCAGCACCATGCGATGCGGGAGCATCTTGCAGTCTGTGAACAGCGTCAAGATCCAGCTGCGGACGACTCGCAGCGCGTTACACTACCACCCGTCTTCTCGTGGGAGCTTATGGCGCGCAACTGACCTGGAAGCATACGTCGCTGGATGCACGTCCCTGTCCGAGAGGTGGGCGTGCAGTCGCGGCAAATGCAGTCGAAGTGCTTCGTCCAGCTGACAACCAGGTCAATACAGCGTCAGACCCTGCTCGACGCCTCAACCGAGCGACTCTCCAGGGATATCTTTCATGCTGACCTGGAAGAAGCGGAGATTGATATCCTTCATGTCCGGCCCAAACACGTGGTCCATCTTGTACTTTTCGGTGAGCGCCAGAAAGAGGCGGAAGGCGGTCTCGTTGTTCAGCTTGCACTCCTGCGCCAGCGTCGCGGCCAGAGACGTCATTCCTTGGCAGTACCCAATCTGTGGCTTTAGGAACAGGAAGACGCTCAGCAGCTGATGGGTCGCCGCCTTCCACGCCAGGAAGTCGGGCATGGAGAACACCGGCTTGACTCGGATGTTGGTCCGCTTGGGGCTCGTCAGCGCCGCCTGAAGCTGCTGGAACGTCCGGTCAATGTCCTGCAGAGCGGCGGCACAGCAGTCAGCCGCCTCCTGACTATACCTTGAGTGCCAGTCACAGTGTCGATGCTGTGACCCACCAAGTCGATCAGTCGCTGTTGCTGGGCCTGAGCGGGACCAGCCACGGCTCGGTGCGCGTAGTGGAGCCGCGCCAAGTAATGGAAGTCCTCGGCCGCCATCTCCGTCGGTGTGACCTGGAACTGGCGTTTGCGCATCAGGAACAGCCACTTCTCGCCGCGGCAGCCGAACGGCAGCATCTTGAGCCGCCACAGGAACTGGCGGAAGGAGAACGCTGGCGTGTCGCCCTTGACTTGCGGCTGCCGCGTCCAGACACGCGTTAGATGGCGCGGCGTTGGATGCGTCCATCCCTCAATGCAGCCGCACCTGGCAGATTTTGCAGACGACCCGCGCGTCGTTCCGCCAGCTGCAGTACTGGCACACGCGTCCCTGGCAGAACTGCGCACGCCACGGACGATTCCGTGAGCAGGAGCGTGATCGACCCATCCGCCAGCAAGTTGCGGGGCGTTCTATTGCCAGCAACGATCCCGCTTATGCGCTCAACGACTCACACTGCAGGTGCTGGCGCGGCGCAGCCGGTGGAAGGCCGCGTCGCAGCACTGGCAGAAGGCGCGGGCCGCCTCGGACGCCGCGACGTCGCCTCCATACGCCGCGGCCATCATGGAGTAATGAGCAATGGAGCCGTCGGGTCCACGGCAAAAAGAAAAGTGGGATGATGAAGAAGAAGCGCGAGAGAAGATGGCGATTTTCACAGGGGTGATCATCCGTTTGACTTGGTCTCAGTATGCTTTGGATACACGACGCCGAAATCGCAACTGCGAGAACAATAAAAAGGCCTGAAAATTGTGTTGAAGATGGGTACAATTCGGCAACTGTACCCATTTCGAGGTACATTCCACCACGCACGAGGGGATACACGCGGGCTGCAATCGCAGTCACTAATGCGCAATGCACCGGCATCTTCTAGCGCCTTCGCCCTCCTTCTCCGATACTTTCGCGACCGTTGCGGCTCTCAGGCGTCGTCGCCGTCCTCCTCTTCCTCTTCTTCCTCTCCGTCGACGTAGTCCTCGTCGTCCTCGTCTTCTTCGTCCTCTTCTTCGCCACCCGCAGCGTCGGTGGCGTCTTCGGACACCAAGCCTCTGCTCCAGAGTTGACGACCTGTTCGCACCAAGCAGCAGCACGACGGGTATCAGCGGGTGATTGCTTCTTCACATCCCCAATCGAGTCACAGCAGAAGCACAGCACCTGTGAGCTTGGCCGTGGCCTCGTCCTTGACTGTCACCTTCTCCGTGCCGCGCATCTCCGCCTCGAACGCGGCCTTCCACGCGGCGAAGCTGTCGAGCGTGACCGGCGTGCCTGCAGCTCCCAAGCAGCAACGCTCGACTCGTCAGCATCCAGTCCAGCGCGGCGAAGGCAGTTCCCATGTTAAACACAGCTCCCCGTACCATGGAACGTGCGCTTCTGCTCCGAATCAGCTTGCGCCTGGATACATTCCACTTGTGAGCTGCTTGGTTCCGACTCGGACTGGACATGCCGATGCGTACCTGCTCCAGCGTGGTCGCCTCGTGCTGCTCTTGCTTCTTCTTCTTCATCTCAATGCGCCGAAGCATCTCGTGGTGCTCCGAGCCATCCTGTTGATCAACCGCGACAGTCAGCTGAATGGTCAGCCAGCGAGACATGAAGGAGGCAATGGCGAGCCACAAGCGACTCACGTTGCCCTGCCGGTTATTCTCGACGAGATACTCGCGCACGGCCTCGCACAGCGTGTACATCATGGCCATGCCGAGGTTCTCCTGCACCTGCTCGTCCAGCAGCTGCCGGATCTCCTTGCGCTGCGTGTCGCTCAGCCCCTTGTTCAAGAGGATCTCGATCTGTTCCCACACGCGCCGCTGTCCGTCAGCCCCGCATCACGTCTCATCGGACCAGCGGACATGGCAAAGTGAGGCCTCACCTCCGGTTCAACGTCAGGGTACGTGTCCGGCACAGCGACTTTAAGCGTCAGCGCCACTGCAGCATGTGCGCCACCCGATCGATCACTTCGTGAGATACCAGACAGACAGACAACCCGTGCGCAACATACAGGGGCTCACCGTGGTTGTTCTGCCCGTCCTGGTTGGGCACGATGTGCAGCTGGTAGCTCAGCGGCTCGTCCGTCAGCTCTGCCATCCCAGCCACCGCACATTCATCAGCGAGAGCCCGAACGCGTCCATTGCCAACAGCAGGTGTCTGTCCATCGGTCGATACTCACTGGAGAACTCGTCCATGTAGATGGACTCGAGGGCCTCCACCTCCATCGCCTGCTCCTCCTTGTAGTCTTCACATTATCACACACACTCCGCGCCCGTCAGTCGCGCCGCTCGGCGTTCCCCGCGCGCAGTAAGCGTCGCCGCTTGCCCTGCGCCATGCTGGCATGTTCGTACCAGTCATCTCGTTCGGGAATAGCTGGCGTGCTCGCCATGATTGGCCAAATGTCAGCTTCACTCACTTATGATTGGCTAAAATAATATCACTCATTGCGCGATGTTTGACGTGGATCGCTGCGTTGAGCTCCTGACGCATTGAGGGGACCTCGGAGGTCAAGATGGACCAGGACGACGCGTACAAACGCGCCAAGGAGGCGTTCGTGGCCGACCTGCACGGCACCTCGGCGCGCGAGGTGTTCGCTCTCTTCGCGCTCATGCCGGTGCGTCCCTCCCGGTCGAGATTGGACGAGTATTCGCCTCGAAATGGCCTCCTTACCGGATGTGTGATGCCGGGTGCAGGGCACGCTGTGGCTCTACTCGGAGCTCATGCTGCTTCTAGAAGTCGTGGGTCTTCGGCCTGTGGGTGCAGGGAACTTTGTACGTCTCGCCCGTCGATGCCTTGGCCACTGTACGGGCGTGTCTGACAGCTGCCGCCGGCAGAACCCGGTCGCGACGCTCGCTCTCGAGTTCGCCATCACCGTGTTCCCCATGATGATCAGCTTCACGTTCGCCGAGCTCGCGGTGCCGCTGCTCGTGAGCGTCTACTGCCTCGCGGCCACGTTCAGCGTCCTCTCGTGGCAGCACGCCAAGGAGTTCATCCACAAGCACTGCCGCAAGGAGAAGATGAACCAGGTGCTCGGAAAGGAGCTGCCGTTCCTGACCGGCTTCCGTGCCCAGGTCATGATTTCCACGTACGCGCAGTCGACTTGGAGTCATTGCTGTCATCTTTCTAAGCTCGCTCTGGTTGCTGGGACCTTGGTGACGTCCGCAGGTGCTTCGCCATCCTGGCCGTTGACTTTACCGTATTCCCTCGGCGCTTCGCCAAGACGGAGACCTTCGGCTTCAGCGTGGTAGGTGTCTAAGACCATCGCTTCCACTTACTTCGCTTGATGAGGTCGAGGGGGGCGGGGTTGACACGTCTGCATGCCTTGTTTGGTTCTTGGACTGATACAGATGGACATTGGCGTCGGCGCCTTCATCGTCTCCTCTGCGATCGCGAGTTCATATGCTCGCCAGGCTCGTCCGAAGGACCCGACCCGGTACGCTCAAGTATGATCATCCGCGCTTTGCTCGCGATCTCTTACAAACATGTCGTCAATGGTTCAGTTGGTCTGCTGGCGGAAGTCGTCTGTCTTCACCCGAGGACAACCGTGCAACGTCGTTCGCGGGCAAGTGCTACGCGTTCTTTCGTCCGATCGCCCTCGTCCTCGTGTTTGGCATCGCGCGCTTCTTGACCGTCAAGGGCGTCAATTACCAGGTGCGCTATCATGGTTGGAGGCTGACGGACTTGAGTGAGACGCTGACGCACCGAGTCTGGCGCATTGCGGTTCAGGAGCACGTGTCGGAGTATGGAGTGCATTGGAACTTCTACTTCACGCTGGCTGGCGTTTACCTGGCGTACTCGTCGCTCCGGCTGCTCGGGAACTGGGCGGCGGGGCCCTTCTCCGCGGTGGCTATCCTCCTTGGTACGTTCGTGTTGCCGTCTTGCATTTGCACCGAGGAAGGATTCCCACAAGGCGTGCTCTTGCCGCAACCGCAGGCTACCAGGTGTACCTCTCGCACTACGGCGGCGAAGAGTTTGTCATCAACGCCCCTCGCGACACGCTGTTCCGACAGAACCGTGAAGGCATCCTCAGCCTCGCAGGTATGGCAGCTCGCTGACAGACCCTCCTTTTGTCCGCCGGATGCTCCTAACTCTTTGCTGAGCAGGCTACACCTCACTCTACCTGCTGGCTGTCTTCGTCGGGCAGACCGTCTTCAGCTACGTCGACAGCAACGGCGGCAAGGCACTGCGGAACTTGCGCTGGATGGTCGCCACGTTGTTTACTGCCGCCGCCCTGCTCGTGCTGGCGACGTACATGTCGGTGCGTCTCGTGTCCCGCCCGTCGAGGCGAATGGTGAGCTCAGACTGGTGTGCATCGCCGTAAGGAAGCCAAGCGACGCGCTCACGAATGGCGTCGCCCCTGCTGCAGGTGAACCTGTCGTACGTGCTGTGGGTGCTGGCCGAGACGGTGTTCCTGCTTGGCGCGTACGCCGCCATCCACGTCGTCTGGCAAGTCCATACCGCCCTCCCCCTCTGTCTAGACGCAGCGCTAACAGTGTGGCTTTGGCTCGCAGCATGTTGCCGAGAGTGCCCGTGCTGTTCCAGGGCGTGAACCACAACCAGCTCTTCGTCTTCCTGCTGGTAAGCACTTGTCTGCGCGCTCGAGCGGCGGGCGTTCTCTGCCACGACTGACCAAGCCGACGCGATTGCAGGCCAACCTCGCGACGGGCGCCGTGAACCTGAGCATGCGCACGATCGAGGCGAGCGAGTCCACCGCGTCCGCCGTGCTGGCGCTGTACATGTTGGCCGTCTGCGTGCTCGCCACGCTCCTGGAGCGCATGCACGTCCGCATCAAGCTGTAATAGCGAGGGCGACGCACAGAACCTACAGCATCATGCTCGCCGACGCGAATGAACGATTGGATGGACGGCAGCAAACGGTCTCCGCTGACGTCGCTGATTGCTGGAGCTGAAGGCGATCTTCCGTCGCATAGAGAAGCGGCCCGTGACGCCCTCCTGCCTTCACACAGTCAATGGGCGGGCGTGGGCATTACCGTGGTGGGTGAAGCCTTCCCGGTCTGACGCGGACCCATCCATGTCCGCCGCCCTCCACCACAGGATCGCGCGACAAAAGAACGCGCCCACCCGCACCCGCGGGACGACGCACGAGATCTTTCATCCTTCTATAACGCATATTCGGTAGGTAATAATAGTATTCGTCCATCTCCATTTCCTCTGTTGCGAATAGTTTTCAACAGTCTCCTAACCTCTTTCTATGAATGAAGGCATTTAAATTTGTGACAGGATCTCCTGCCGGGGAGGTTCCGCAGGAAAGTCGCCGCGGCGATGACATCACCCGCCAGTTCGGATTCGGGCAGCCAGCGACTTCGAGCGACTTCCAAGCCTCCAGCCGCGGCCAGTCCTGTCCTCCCAAGCCGACAGCGAGACCATGGCGCCTATCGAGAGCACGGCGACTGGTGCGTGGCCCCGCAGTGGTCCGACGCACCGGCGGACGACCACGGAAGACTGACGAACGCTGTGGCATGCAGAGGGTCTGCGCGAGCGCAAGCCGGCTGCGACCGCGGCCACGACCGCGGACGGCAAGCCGTCGTTCACGTGGCAGGAGGTGGCCAAGCACGACTCGGCCGCCAGCGCGTGGGTCATCATCCGTGGCGTGGTGTACGACGTGACGGCGTGGGCGGACCGGCACCCGGGCGGGCGAGAGCTCATCCTGCTGCACGCGGGCCGCGAGTGCTCGGACACGTTCGACTCGTACCACCCGTTCTCGCAGCGCGCCGACAAGGTGCTGGCCAAGTATGCCATCGGCTCGCTGCAGGGCGGCTCCGAGTTCCCCGTGTACAAGCCCGACACGGGCTTCTACCGCGAGTGCTGCGAGCAGGTGCACGAGTACTTCGTCAACAACAAGATCGACCCCAAGGGCGTTGCGGCCGGCCTCTGGCGCATGGCCATCGTCTTCGCCGTGGCCGCCGCCGCCTACTTCGGCATGCACGGCTTCCTGCCCGGCGGCGTCTACGCGCAGTACGCAGCCGCCGTGGTCTTCGGCGTCGCGCAGGCTCTGCCGCTGCTGCACGTGATGCACGACTCGTCGCACGCGGCGTGCTCGAGCAGCCCGACGCTGTGGTCGCTCATCGGCCGCGGCGCCATGGACTGGTTCGCCGGCGCCAGCATGACGTCGTGGCTCAACCAGCACGTGGTGGGCCACCACATCTACACGAACGTCGTTGGCGCCGACCCGGACCTGCCAGTCAACATGGAGGGCGACGTGCGCCGCATCGTGACGCGCCAGATGATGCTGCCCATCTACAAGTTCCAGCACCTGTACCTGCCGCCGCTCTACGGCGTGCTCGGCCTCAAGTTCCGCGTGCAGGACATCTTCGAGACGTTCGTGGCGCGCACGAACGGCCCGCTGCGCGTCAACCCGCACTCTTCCGGCGAGTGGCTCGAGATGATCGCGTCCAAGAGCTTCTGGGCCTTCTTCCGCATCTGGGTGCCGCTCGCCTACCTGCAGGTGGCGCCGGCGCGCTTCTGGGGTGTCTTCTTCCTCGCCGAGTTCGTCACGGGCTGGTACCTGGCCTTCAACTTCCAGGTCAGCCACGTCTCGACCGAGTGCGACTACCCGCTGGGGGACAAGCCCGAGGCCGAGATCGCCGACGAGTGGGCCATCTCGCAGATCAAGTCGTCGGTCGACTACGCGCACGGCTCGTGGCTCACGACCTTCCTGGCTGGCGCGCTCAACTACCAGATCACGCACCACTTGTTCCCGGGCATCTCGCAGTACCATTACCCGGCGATCGCCCCCATCATCATTGAGGTCTGCAAGAAGCACAACATCGAGTACCGCGTGCTCCCGAGCTTCTCGGTCGCGCTCGCCAAGCACTTCGAGCACCTCAAGATCATGGGCCAGCTCGGCAAGCCCGTGTCGGTGCACATGGGCTAGGTCGTCGCCCAGCTTGGACTCTCTCTTTCTCTTTCGGTGCGTCTCGTGTCGGAGGGTGGCAGCTGTCGCCGCTCCGACCTGACAGCTTCCGCGGTCGGTCGGCGAGGACTTGAACGCATTTGTGCTCCTCAAGGCGTGAGCGAGGAACTCGTCGCAGCGAATCCCAATCGAAAAGCCCGTGTTACCACATGGAGAATGGCTTGCTTGTGTTGGAATGACGCGTCAGGTCTGTTGCCATGAAAGGTCGTTGGATCCTCGAGTCCTCTCGGTGTCGACCACGACTCCATGCAGGCAGGCGAGGAGCAAGAGAGCGCTCCCGAGAGTATTTCCAACGCATCTGGCGGTGTTCCCGACTCGGATCACGATTGCCATGATGGTGGTGGTGGCTTGGAGCGTCACGACTGTACAGATGCGGACTCCGGCGCTGATGAAGGCGACGAGTTGAACGAGCTGCTTGCCATAGATACTGCTGTCCGTCCTGACGGCGACAGCTCTACAAGCAATCCAGATGCGAGTGACGCAGGCACCAACTCGCAGCGCCAGCGCATGCTCCGCCTTGGAGGCACCTCGCAGCACCAGACCCGACACGCACAGCAGCAGAGAGCGGAGAAGGAAGAAGGCGAAGATGCCGACTGGGCACCGACGCAGCTGCCGGAGCTACTGGCAGCATCGACGAACGTCACGCTCGAGCGTTTCCACGCCAACAAGTGGCGCGAGATCCATCAATTGGTACGTCCGCGAGTTGTCCCGCGCACACCGTCGCCGAGCACTCACCGAGACTGCCTCGCTGTCTAGTTCCTCTTGCTCAAGGCTCCATGCTTTCGCGGCGTTCGGCTCGCAGGGAACGACCGCGCGCTGTTCGAGACCTTCTCGCGCGCATTCCCGCACGACATGGTGACCAAGGCGCGGTTCGCCAGCGTCCTGCGCTCGGCCCTCGGGATCCGACACGACCTCGGAGACGTGCGGACCGACAGACAGGAAGGCGACCAGCAGCAGCGAGCCGACCAACTCGCACTCTCCCGACACCTCGACAAGCTCAAGTACTGCTGCGAACGGGGGAGCGACAACATCCCCATGCTTCACTGGCGCACGCTGCTCATTGCACTGCGGTAAGCCCTGCTCCCGATGGGTGAAGACATTCACAACGGTGCTCCCGACTCAGTGTGGATGCGTCGGCCACGCGCAGGATGTTCGAGGAGCCGCTCTTGCCCATGCGGGAGCAGCTCGGCTGGGCGTTCAGCATCTTCGCCTCGGTCAACGGGTATCTCGAGCTGAAGCCAGCGAGGAAAGCGGCGTCGACTCACGCGAAGAGCACTAGCGCCGGCGTCTCGATAGGCGACGTCTTCCTCCTCTTCACGCACGCGCTGCGAAGCCCAGCGGCTGCTTCCTTCGTCTCCGACCGCGTACGTTCGACGCTTGGTATCCGGAGCAGTTGTGCGGTGCCTCTAACGGTGAATTGCGTCGCTCCCAATCAGCTTCGCGCCGCGCTCGCCATGTCGCCGCTGGCATTGCCGACCCTCAAGGCGGCTCACGTCTCCCAGCAGTTCCAACAGATGCTCGGGCCGTCGGCGTCTCGCGTCTCCCGCGCCGAGTTCCACGCACTGCTGCATCTGCCGCCGCTCCGCAGCTTGCTCCGCCCCGCCGTCACTGGTCTCGTGACCACCATCAACGCCATCGGTAAGACGACCACGACGCACTCGGTCGTCCTCACGTCGCCTCACACGTGCGCCATGGACGAGCTCTGCAGCGCCGTGTATCGCTCGCACGTGTACAAAGCCCGTCGGCGGGAGCACAACGTGCGAGCGATACAGCGCCTCCGCTACTACAACGCCACGCGAGTCCTGCGCGCATGCTTCCATCAGTGGGCGACGCTGGCGTATCGGCAGGCGCGAGCGCGCGCCAGGCTCCTCGCTGTCAGCTCAGCGATCGCCAAGAAGCGCACGCGCCGCGCCTTCCGGGTCTTGAAGGCCGTGTGCATCGCCAGCATCGCCGCCATCGAGATCCAGCGAGTCTTCCGCGGCTATCGGGGTCGAGCGGCGTGGATCGAGCAGTGGCAGCGCGTCCAGGCAGTGCTCAAGGTGCAAGGCGCATTCCGCATGCGGTCGCACCTGACGCGCTTCATGCGGGATCTCCGCCGGCGAAACGCCATGGCCGTCCGCATCCAGCGCGTGTTTCGCGGCCGCCAGGGACGCGTCGCTGCTCGCCAGGCGCTGATGGCGCTGTACTACCGCGAGATGCTGGCGCTGCGTCTCGAGCGGCTGGCGTTCTACGACCACATCCGCAATGTGATGGCTGACCGCATCCAACGCGCGATGCGGAGGCTTCTCCGTGATCGAGTGGCGCAGCGACGGCGAGAAGAGGCGTTCGCTCGCCGAGCCGTCGAGCGCGAGATGCAGGAGAGCTTGGACCAGGCACAGCGCGACCTGCGCCGCCATCGCCACGACATCACCGCAGAGTACGAGCGCGTGCGCGTCGAGCACGAGCAGCGCGAGCTGCGTCGCAAGGTGGACGACTTGGAGAAGCACAAGATCATCCGTCGCCGCCGCCAGCGAGAATGGGACGCGCTCCGAGAAGACCGCGTCGCTCGTCGCGAGCAGTTGAAGAAGAGCGCTGAGGACGCGTACGGGGCACTCAAGCTCGAGTGGGACGCGCGAATCGACGAGCGCGCGCGCGGGAGGCAAGCAATGGTGGTTCAATTGCTCGCGGTCGACGATGCGGACGCCGGGAACCTCTCCGGCGAGTGGCGAGTGCTCCGGGTCGAGCTCAAGCAGCGCGCCAAGCAGCGCGCGCAGGAGCTCGCGGCCAAATTCAAGGCGGCCAAGGCTGTCGTCCCGAAGCGAGAGATCGACGAGCGCGCTCGTGACGAGGTCGCTGGCCAGGAGGCAGACGCTGCGCGGCAAATGGTGACACCCCGGACATCCTTCGCTTGGAGCGCTTGACGAACTGAGTCTGACCGTGCGTCTGGGCAGGCGACGAGCGAGTGGCTTCAGGCCGAAGCCGATTTCCTGCGAAAGCTGGACGACGAGGCCGAGCAGCGGAGCGTACGTGTCGACCTGTTGCCAGTCTGGAGGCTCTGTAGCTAACCGCGAGCTGATCGTACCCGTGCACAGCTCGAGGAGAATGCGCAGCAGCGACAGGTGCGAGAACGCAGCGCCGTCCGTGTCCAGAGCGCGTTTCGCATGTTCGCGGCGCGGAAGCAGCTCCGAGATGAGGTACGCGCGCGCGTCGTCAAGGAGTTCGACCCGCGGACGCGCCAAGCGGTATACCGCAACACCTTCACGGGCGAAGTGAGCGCGCGAAAGCCCCGCGCACTTGGCAGCGAAGAGCTGCAGTTCCCGGATCACTGGCTGGTCCTCCAAGACGCCGTGACGGGGGACGCGTTCTTCTACAACCCACGCAGCATGCGCCAGAGCTGGGACCCACCTGAAGAATGCCGCCTGTGCGGTATATGCGCTGCCAACGCGGCTCCACCAATATTTGCCGCGTTCTGGGACTCGCAGACAGGGAACTTCGCGTGTCGGTCATGCGCTGGACAGCAGCTTGGGGTCTCCACAAGCGACCGCCTTGTTCCGTACGACGGCTCGCGGCGAGACGGCACCGCTACCGAGACAAACTCATGACTCTTCGCTAATGATCACAGCAAACTTGTCCAGTGCACGCTCGATCCCTGGTCGCAGATCCATTCCGCTAGGAGCCTGCCAACGAGCCACGACAGAGTGAGTCGATAAGCAAGAACGCAAGAACGCACCCAATGTCTTGAGTAACTCTGCGCCTCGTGCGCTCCCTTGTTCCTTTCCACATACACACCACCACGACTGGATGTCCACGCCCGATCCGATCTGCTCACGTCTAAACGGCGCCTAGTTGCTCGACGCTACCAGGAGATCTCGTGCTTGCAAGTCAGATGTGGCCTTCCATCGCTCCTGTGAAACAAACAACAGGTCGTGCGAATGAGTCTCTCGCCATGCGCTCCGTTAGGTTCTCCTGCCGTGCAGCCGAGCGTACCAAAGTGACTCCGCTCAGGAGGACTTGACGTCCGCGGCTCCCTGCAACCAAAGCAAACGACAACCGGAACGTCAGATACCAGGTGAAACCCGAGCATGAAGCAACGACACCACCTACCTCTTCGCTTTCTGTGCGTCCAAGGAGGCCTGCTTTTTCGCCTTGAGCGAGTCAACGGTTGGCCGATCCCACTGGGTGAGCTTCAACGCCGGGTTGCAGTAGTACACTTTGCCCTTCGAGCGCGACAGCCGTGCCTCCCACCCGGGTGGCAGTGGCTCGTCGGGCATCGCCTCGAGGTTGAACGACTGAGAGGATGGCACCGGCCCGAGCACTTCCGATCCCGACCGCGACCCAGGTGCCGCCTCGTCACCATAGTACTTGCCCTTGACCGCGGTCAATCGCTCCTTCAACGTCGTCATCGCCTCCGCACTGGCCACGCCCACACCTTGGAGCAGCGAGAGGCGACCACCAGACTCCGCAGTGTCGCCCGTCGAGTGGCGATCCTCCTCCTCCTCCTCTGCCGAGCTCCAGAATTTGCCGCGAGTCATACGCTGCGCTGATGTACGGAGGAAATGCGCCGTGTCAGCAGACTTTTGCGCCAGCGAGGCGCTCATAACGACCGAAGCGCGGTTATGCGAGTCGCGGAGGTGGTCGGACGAGTTCAGGTTGATGTCCTTCTTGGAGCCCAGTGTGCGAAAGAGAGAACGCTTGTCGCGGCCAAGCGGGACTTGGCGAGCAATCCCAGGCGCGCTCGTGCCCATATGCTCGCGCAGACGAACGCACTCGCGCTCCACAGCGATCAGCTTCTTTTCCTTTTCTCGCAGCTGCAGAAGATCATTGCACATGTGCCAGGTTAGAGAACTCCAATAACAACTCAAGAACGGACGAACAATCGACGCACCATGTCTTCTAGCTGCCGGATCTTCACGTGATGATTGGCCGCTAGCACCTCTTTCTCGCTCTTGAGACGGTCGACCTCGTTCTTCATGCTAGACATCATGATTCGCTGCTCTTCGTTCTCGCGGCGCAGTCGGCTGGTCTCGTCGTTCAGCTGATTGATGATGCCGTCAGCGTCTGCCATCCACATGTGAGCAGAGGACTTGCCCCTCGAGCGCGTGCCATTGCTCTCGACATAGAGAAGGCTGTCTCTGGTCGAGTCGGACTCGCGCTCTTTCTTCATCTCCGCGTTTCGGCGCTGCTCCTCGTGCAGGCGCTCCTGCAGCTTCTGCAGTTGGAACGCCATGTTGTCCTGCTGCTTCTTCTCATTGAGAGCCTTCAGATACTTGGGGCGCTCGTTCTTCATGCGAACGAAGGCTTGGATCCGCACGGCGCTCTTGCGCATCGCAATGAACTCCTTTCTGCTCAGCACGTCACGACGGCAGGAGGTGAGAAATATCCCACACACCAATACCAAGACGAATGATGACCATACCTCTTGAGATACCCGCGCGTGTACTTCTGAATGATGATGGCCTTGTGGTTCCGCTTCACCTCGTTCGCTGTGCGTCGCCCGATGTAGCCGCGCCAGTGCGCTTGGAGCGTAATGACAGCTTTTTTCAACGCGACGTATCGGCGCATCGCGACGACGCAACGAGCGACCGACTATGGGAGCGCAGAGCAAGGTACAGTCAGTTTCAGTCGCAATCGTATGCGTTCGCTCATTCCCAACAGCGACAGCGCAGCATATCCTTACCTGAAGCTTGACGATGGCTTCCAACTTGCGCAGGTACAGTAGACGAAAGTAGAACCCGCGCAAAATGTGCTGGAGGCGAAGGGCCTGGACTTCCACGTGCTTCCTCTTCTTGTCTTCCATCTCCTCCAAGACCCCGAAACGAAAGTACACGCGAGTCAAACCGATCTGGTACTGGTCAGGCGATGTGAACTGCATGCGCTCCATCAGCGCCTCGCAACGAGACTTGAACGGTACTTCCTTCTTGCGGCGGTTGGAGTCGAACACCCAGAACTTCTCAAGGAGATCCTCCAGGAGAAGTCGGTTAGGGTAGGCCACGCGAGAGATCCGAATCGCCTCAATGACACCAGCACACCGCAATTGCGCCACCACCATGTCGTTTTCCATCTCCACGGGGCTCTTGCTGCGGTTCGGCTTGATGCAACGAACGTAGTGCACCTTGGTTTGGCGAATGCTGGTCATCAGCTCGTTCAAGTTGTCCTTGAACTGGGTGCCGACATTGGCGACGGCCAACGCGCCGCCGCCTCCTCGGCCTCCACGACCACCGTATCCACCGCCCGAGCTCGGCTTGGCTGCGGGAGGCGCAGTGGACTCGAACAATGCCGCAACGAATTGTTTGGAAGACGATCGCATCAGCTCCGACAAGTCCGGAAGCAGCGCGTCCTTGTGCTTCTCTAGGAACCCAATGGACTCGTACGTGACAGCTCCTGCATAGTGCTTGATCGTGAACTGCGTCCGCGACGTGCGAGGGAACTCGATGACGTCCTTGTCTTCCTTGTGAATCGAGTTCAGCTTGGACACCAACGACTCGTCATTGCCCTTCGGCCTCATGACTTCATCGTTGAGCAGGGAAATGATACCCAGCCGGTCTTCCACCAACGAGATCACGTCTTGGTTGTCAGCAAAGTCGATGTGGCTCCACACGATGCCTTCGGCTTCGTACTCGATCTGGACTGTCTTGAAAACGTCTTGCGTGAACTTCTGCTGCAGCTTCTCGTTCGCGTAGTTGATGCAAAACTGCTCGAAAGAGTTGTGCTTGAAGTGCTCGAAGCCGAAAATGTCCAAAATCCCAATGTGGTGCTTCATCTTGCTGTCGTTCTCGAGCGACCCGTTGATCTGCTTCACCAGCCAGTCGAAAATGTTCGAGTACGTTGCCTTTGCCAGCGCGTCACGGCACTGCTCCGCCTGGTCTTTCTTCAGAAACACCGTGAGCTTCTCGCCGCCGACCGTCATAACACGCGAGCAAAGCGCCTTGGACAACTGCTCGACTGTGATGCCGAACAAGTCCGACGCCACCTTCGCCTCCTCGCTGCCAGGGGCGATGAGCGACTCCTCGTCGTTACTCGGCTTGGACTGAATCTCGACCTCTCCGAGGTGCAAGATGCCAGCAAGCGCCTCGAAGAGAACACGCTGCTCCTCACCGTCAATGCCAATCAGAGAAAGAGCCGTCTGGGTCCGCTCAAAGTGCTTGGCATCCGACATGCCTTCGATCTTCGCCGCCGTGTTATCGCCGGTGTATGTGTACGTTTTCGCCGCGTCGAAGTGCAACTCCCTGTTGATCGACGACTCGATTAGCTGGTAGAAGATGTGATAGTTTCTCTCCGGAGCCTCGTGGTTGATCACGCGCGTCTTCTCGAGCAGGTACGTGCGGCATCGCGCGCCAACGAGGATGCCGACGTCGTCGAACTGCAGCTGCGTGAACTTACCGAAGCGACTACTGTTGTCGTTGCGGACGGTCTTGGCGTTACCGAACGACTCGAGCAGCGGGTTCACCTCGATGATCTTCTTGATGGTCGAGTCGTTCAGGCCGCCGGCGATGGACGCCAAGTGGTTCATGAGGATCTTGGTCGTCTCCGTCTTGCCGGCACCCGACTCGCCACTCACGAGGATCGACTGGTTCACCTCGCGGCGCTTCATGTCGTGGTACGAAGCCACGGAGGTGGCGTACGCGTGCGGCGGCAGTTCCTCGCGCGGCTTGGTCAGGTACTGCGCGTGGGTCTCCTCCGAGTAGAGCTCTGGCAGCCACTGGTACGGGTTGACGGCGATGCAGATCTCGCCCGTGTACGTGTACGGCAGCTTCTGCATGAAGCGCTTGCGCACGTTGTACAGGATGGCGGCCTCGTGCAGGTAGTTGAGCTCGATCATGTCGTCGATGCCGTCGGGCCCGAGGTTCTCGTTCTGGTACGGCAGCGACTCGATCTGCAGGCTCTTCATCAGCGCCTGGACGCCGCGGTCGTTGAAATCGACCACGCGCTCCTCCTTCATGGGCTCGGCGTCGCCGGCGGCCGGCAGGTCGACGCGCAGCACCAGCACCTTGTCCTGTCCCGGCTTGGCTTCGTCGCGCAGGATCTGGGCCGGCAGCCACACGTGCGTGTCGTCGGGCACGTAGCACTTGGTGCCGGCCGCCATGTCCGTCGAGGTCGCCATGGTTAGACCAGTGGGGAGGAGGCAAGGGGGGATCGAGGAGAGAGAGAGAGAGCGCGCGCGGCCTTGGCCTGGTCTGGAGAAGGCGTTGCGCCGCTTCCGCTGGGCCTACAGACACGCGCGGGGCACGAGCAGGACGTCGGTTGACGCCCGGATGCAGTGCGGAGACGCCGTCGAGGACGTCGGGGGCACTGGGAAGGCAGGAGAGGAGGGGGCGAGTGACGCAGGAAGTGACGGGGGAGGCGTCGGGTGCTGCTCTGCCGACACTTCAACTCGTGTTCACTATGGGGGGCGGAAGGCGGGTTGGAAGCCCGCAAGTGAACCGTGGGACCCTAAATCCATAAGATCTCATGTATCCGTTTTGACAGGGGAGCGAACTGTTATGGGCAGAACGGTACTTGCCACACGTACCGTCGCCGCCAGAGCTAAACGGCCGCCGAGTGTCGATCTTGGTGTCAAGGAGTTCCAGCGCGTCGACCAGGGGCGGGCGAGATGGAGGGTGTCGTGCGCGAGCTGCGCAAGGATGGTGCGTCCCCTGAGGGTTTCCTTAACCCACGCTGTGCTGGGTGAGGAAGCGCTCGCGATGGCGGTTCTTTCTAGCCGCCCACGGGCGCCTCCCGCCGCCTGGAGCGCGCGCAATCTGACCGCCAAGGCGTCTGCATCCGTGTCTTCTTCCTCTCTGCGCAGCCGACCTCGGCGTCTTCCTCAGCGCGGACTGCAACGTGAGCGCCATCGCGAGCGCAGTGGTGGCGCGCGACTCGGCGGCGGACCGCAGCGACGCGTACCGGCGCAGCAGCATCGCGTCGCTGGACGAGGCGGACGGCGCGCCGAGCCACTCGGAGCAGTTCGTCCAGCGCATCGACGAGGCCGTGCGCCGCATCGACCGCGTCATCGGCGAGCACGTGACAGAGCACCACATGGAGTTGCTGGGCCAGGTCGGGTCCGTGGACGGGCTGCAGGGCCAGGTGGGGTCCGTGCAGACGTCGGTGCAGCACCTCAAGGGGGCGGTGGACGCGCTCGAGACGACCGTGCGCGAGCAGCACCGCAAGCTGCAGGTAGCCATCCAGAAGCACCGCAACGTCGAGGAGTGCGGCGAGATCATAAGGCGAGTACTGCGCTTCCAGCAGCTGTCGGACCGCGTGCTCGGCTCGCCGCTCGCCACCGCAGGGCTGCTCGCCACGAGCGCGACGACCAGCGCGAGCCGGGCGGCCGGCGCGGCCAGCCACGCCGAGATGGCGACGGTCGCGCTCGCGATGCGCGAGATGGAAGCGCTGGTGGAGGACCCGAACTTTGAGGAGCTGAGCGTCGTCCGCGCCAAGCTGCCAGCCATCCGGAAACTGAGCGCGGCGGTCAAGCGCGACGTGCGGACGAGTCTGCGCGCGGGGATGCAGAACCTCAGCCAGGCCGAGGTGGGCGACGCGCTGCAGGTGCTGTTTTACATTGGCGGGCTCGCGACAACCGTCCAGGGAGCGGTCAACGATGTGATCCAAGAGGTGGAGCGCGCGTGCGGCGCCGCGATCGCCGAGGAGAAGCTGTACCGCCGCAACTCTGTCTCCACCGGCGCGAACGGTACCAGCAGCAACAGCAACGACGGTGCCTCCTCGGCGACGCATGCGGTCGTGCAGAAGGCCGACATCTGGAAGGCGATCCAAGATGTCTTTGAAGCGATTCGCACTCACGCGCTCCAGGTGTGGAACCTGCAGCGTGTGCTGGCCAAGATGCTCGACCCGGCGACCAACTCCAGGTACATTGACCTGGTCATCGGCCAGGACGAGCCGACGCTGTTTGCAACCTTCTGGGAAGTAACCTGTGCGATTGTGCGCGAGCTGTTCGCCTCCATGCTCAACTACCGGTCGGCGATCAAGACCGTTCTGGTGTCCGAGTACCCGCGGATGCGTGAGCAAGCCCACCGAGTCCTGAACGACCTGTACGCTGCGACGAACCAAAACGCAGGCGCCGAGTACACTGTGGATCCGTCCAGCGGCGACGGTAAGCGAGCTGCGAAGGCTTACACCATCGGCATCGCCGGTACCGCTGCGGAGCGGAGCCAGCTGCTGGACTCCATGTCGCCCGTGTTTGACGCGTTCACGGAGCGGCTGTACCGGCGGCTGTCCAACCCGATTCAACTCATGTTCCCGCAGAGCTCGAACTTCCACGCGTCTCCTCCTGGGCGGAGCGACATGCAGACACTCGCCCGCACGATCTTCGCGGAGCTGGAGCAGGTCGGGAAGGACCCGGTGCTGATTAAAGGCTCGCTGAAGCAGATCCGTAAGGCCGTCACGCTCTTCTGCACCAACGTCAAGAAGATCATGCACACCGGCAAGCCCGCGTCTGCAACGACGCCTTCGTTCGGCCGCACTGCTGCACAGGCACATAACGTCAGCCTCATCACGGTGCTGGGCATCTTGGACGACGCGATCGAAGAAGTCGAGCGCCGTGTGGCATCAGAAGCGGCCGAGAACGCGGTGGCGGCGAACGCAGAGACGACGAGGTCGATGTCCATGGTGCGGGTGTCTACCAGCGACAGGATCACGGAGAAGCAGGCAAAGCGAGTGTGCGCGAAGGACCTGAAGCCGTGCCACGACATGATTCGCGACATGGAGTACGCGCTCCTCGGATACTACCTGCAGTCCCTCGCGTCGATCCTCGAGGACATTATAGCCAAGATGCACGACGAGTCTTTCGCCGATCGAGCTCCGAACGCGCCAGGCTTGACCAGTGGTGCACAGCAGCGCCACAGTATGGGCGGCTCCTCCTCGAGCACAAGCGGCTCCAAGTACATGCAAGAGTTCACGAGCGTGTTCGCTGTGATCCTCGACGAGCATCTGCGGCGATTGCCGTCATCGAGTTTCGTGGGTGAGTGCGTCGGAGACTTTGTGTGCCGGCTGATTTCCGTGTTTGTTCGCCATGCATCCCTGCTGCGGCCGCTCGAAGAGAACGGCAAGTTGCGGCTCGCCAACGACATGACCCAGCTGGAGCTGCGGCTGGAGCACATCATGCCGGTCAAGAACCTCGGGCCGCCGTATGACGAGCTCCGTGCGTTCCGTCAACTCATCTTCCTGGAGAACGCGAGCCTGCTTCGAGACCCAGCGGTGGACAAGATCCGCCCGAGCAACGTCTGGCATCACCTGATCGCTCGCGCGCCGCCAGAGCTCCAGCTGCCGCACCAGATGAAGCGCTGGACCGTGTCCAAGTACATCGACTGGCTTGACACGGAGGTGCCCGTGGATATCCGATCCACGTTCTCCCCGTCGCCAGGTCCGTTCGCGTGGAAGGACTTGCCGCTCGGCTATCCGTGCCTGAAGGACCGCCGCCTCGCCTTGCTGACGGAGAAGAGCGTGTGGAAGGAGATAACCAAGTGCTTGGACGCATACGCACAGCGCGTGAGCGCCGCCGCCGGCGTTGAGTTGAGCCCCGTGTACGAACTCGTGCAGGAGTCGGGCCCGATCTTGCTGGCAGGCTACGAAGTCGCGTATCCCGTGTGATACCCGCCCAGTGCGCGCGGCGATCGGTAGCGTGGAGGTTTTGGGTGTCATGGCACCACATTTCGCTTGCCTAGACGATCAACGCGGAAAACTCGGTGCGGAAGAATCATGCGCGTTCTCTTGTCCTGCTTTTCTTCTTGCGCCTGGTGCGCTTTGCAGTCGCGACGAAGTTCGGTGGGCGGTCCCATTGGGATTCACCTGTGCGGATGTTGTAGTAGAACTCCTGGTTTGCCATCGGATCGAGGAACTGCAACACCAGATGAGACTCAGCCTTCGAGATCCAGGGTCGAGAGGAATCTCGCTCATGCTAGCCAACGGACCTGTTTCCAGTAGCGAGCGTGGTCGTCTGGTAGCTCCGAGCCATGCCATCCCTTCGTGTACCTCTCTCTGGCTCGCCGTTCCTCTGGCAACGCCTTTGCTAGCCCAGCGAGCTCCTTGATGCTGCTCTTCGCGAACATTTCGCGCGTGAACTGGTATCCGTGGCGTCGCACGAGCCAGTCATGGAGTAGCCGACACTCATTCTTGTCCAGTGTGCAGCTGGAAATCGCGTCAACGCCCTCGCTGAAGAGCGTATGGCGCTTGTCGTCGCCTGTAATGACGCCGTGCTGCGCTTCGATTCGATACAGCACGTACGCGGAGGCGAGAACGTTATTCGCCGTCACTTTCCATGCAGCCACAAGGGTGGAGCATTCCCTCGACATTGCACTCAGTGACGCTAGAGCTGATGAATCTGCCGGCTGAGTGGGAGCTCTACACGCAAAGGGCAGTGTCAGACTCGACGTGAATAGCGATCGATGCCAGGTTTGCGTCTCCGCCACAGCACTTACTCGACTGGCACAACCTTCCTGGGCGTCGATGTCCGCCCGTTGCTTGAATGAGAATGGTTGGAGAACTGCTGCTTTGAAACAAGCGGGGCGACCATCAATGGCTCCTGCCGTCCCTCCTCACGCTTCCAGGAGAAAAGTGCCGACTTGAATAGCCGCCAATGAACGCTTTTCGTGGCCGTGCGCACTTGATTGTCTGGTGCTGTTGCGAGCGCGATGATGTTGGAGAACTGCAGGAAAAGATCTGGCAGCTCCGTTGGAGATGGTAGCTGCAACTCGGCACGCCGTCGCTTGAGTACGTCCCACGTCGCAGCACCAAGTGTCCGAACTCGGAGAACATGCTGCGTCCAAATGCACGGGAAGACGAGCACTGTTGGCGAGATCAGCAGGCAAGAGAGGGGTCAGTTGAGTTACAAGGAGAAATGCATTCACCCATGTGTTCAAAGCACACCTGGGAACAGCTGAACGACTTGGAAGATCGAGTCAACGCGATGCACCCGTCGAAAGTCCACCCGTTGACCGTCGTGGCCGCACTCGATACTTCCACCATACAGGCTTTGCAAGAACGCTACCAAGGCGCTCTCAACGACGCTGGGGACGCCAATGAAGAACTCGGCGCAGCGTTTGATGTCGTTGATCAGCGATGCTTCATCGTTTATGACACCAGCAGGTTTACTCGACCCAGCCGTCTGCTCGAGCTGCTGATGTTGCTGCGTGCTCGCTGTTAGAGCCTTCGAGATGGCATGATACACAAGCTGGAAGTTGTCGAAGAAAGGTCAGCGACTGAGTTCGCACAAGCGGAACACGACACCAAGTACCGCATGAACGCACCAGTCCCTGATCGACGGTGCAGATCGAGAAGCACACAGCAAATAACTGTGTGATGTCCCATCTCTTCGTCGAGGCTGGTCGGTGGGTCGCGGCAGTCGGCAGCGGCAGCAAGAAGGCTGTGAGTGGGCACACTCGGAGGTTGCAGTAGCGCAGGAGCTCCAGCCGCGACAGCGTCGAGCGGCGCATGAAGTCGAGGTGGAGGAAGCAGCGGAAGAGCGCCTTCCGCTGCGGCAGCGTCATCCGCAGCGCGTCGCAGAGATCCACGAGGTCGGCGATCTCGCTCTCGAGCAGCCGGTCGCGGTAGGCGTCATTCTTCACTAGCTGCGGCTTGGAGAACGCGAGATGCTCGTCCGCAAAGGTGGACCCGACCACCAAGGCGAAGCCGCGAGCGATCGCATTCCGTACGCGACGGGTCCACGGGCGCTGCTCAAGGAACGCCAGCCACGCCAGGACGCGCAGGACCAGCGCCGAGTGGACCACTCGCGCGGTGAAATGCTGTGTGATGACCATGAATGCCTGCAGTGCGCGTCCAAGGCGGGTCCATTGCATCTTGTCGCATTGGCGGCTCTGATGCTATTTGTCGTCGATTCGATCGATGGGATCATGAAAGGTCGCGGGTTCTGTCCGGGTTGAAGAAGCGGACGGCTGGGCATTTTGTACTTCGAAGCCCAAGAATGCGTCGGTATCATTTGGACAGGCAGCTTTTTCAACACGATCATGTGGTGATTGGCCGTGTTGAAGAAGCAGACAGATGACCACATGGCGGCGTTGCATCCAAGAGAAAGTGGCCGACAAGCGAGTGCATTCGGGTGGTTGCCATGGTGCGTGGGCTGTTGCGGCTGGACAAACGCGGTTGAATAGTTGGAAGCGCGTACGGGAGGCGCTGAACAGGAGTGTAGAGCGTCTGCAGGCGATGAGAGAGCAAGACCGTACTTGCACAGGATCATTTCTTCAGTTCAGTCACTTCTACCTGGTTTTCCAATGCAGACAATCTCGATAGCGGTGATGACATTGCTCGGCTTCGTTCATTAACTCGGGATGTCGATGGGATTGGCTCTTGGCTCTCTTCTGCGGCCTCGGCCTCCCTCATTGATGAACGTCCGCTGTTTCCTATTCCAAGGCAGCGTGAGTGAACGGAGCGATATGAGCC